>UXGD01000574.1:0-53506 GCA_900474315.1 Torymus auratus | reverse complement strand
ATATATATATGAGCCGCCGGCCAGAGTCTAGTTCGCACACCGCCGCTAGGCGGCGCACTCCCTCCCTGTTGCCTCACGTATCTAAGTAAGCTGGCCTGTGGGGATAAAGAAGTCATCAACTACCGAAGTTTATTGAGTTAATAAATACGCCTTTGTGTGAGAGTTAAATAATTGTTTTTATTTAATTAGATATTAATGATTATTTCGATAAATCATTACTATTAGAAAATCTCAAGTTATTTTCAAGACAAGACAAGATTCTTCACATTCTTGACATTACAATTTTGATATTGTATCGAAAACTGTATAAAAATATTGAATCGATTATTGCCTTGAATATTGAGACAATACAATATCAAGATTAATCTTGCTATATCGTGCAGCCCTAGATTGATTCTCCTTATAATATACGATGTTGCGCTATCTAAAAAGCGCAACCCAAACCGTCGCTCTGCACGACACATACACAATATATAAATAAAATATACGTATTTATACGTGAATAAAAAAGTGGCAATCATGTCATTGTCACAAACACGCAATATTTCCTCGCCGCCGCGCATAACAACACGCACGCGTGCCAACTCGGCAAACAATGCAGACGCGTGCACACTACGCTTTTTTTGCCTCCTCCGCACTCTCTCTCCCTGCAAAGCTTTCGAAAACTTTCTTCATAAAATAGCTCGAGCAACAACTGCAAAAATTGCGTCTACTACTCGTGTCTGTGTCTCTCACTCTCGCGCGCAATCAATATAGACGCCGCCGCCGTTGGCAAAGATTGCTTTTCGGCTTACTGCCGCATAATCAATGACAAAATGCGAGCCGCGCGCGAGCGCAGATATGATGGATGTGGCATTGTTATTTATCGCCCGTGAGGAGAGAGAGAGAAGAGCGTTTGCATTGTTTGGCATTTTTGCCGCTGAGTGGAGCGCAGAGAGCTGTAATTGTAAAAATCCTGGTTTACGGGCGGGATAGTTTATTTACGGGCGATGAAGCGTGTGGCGAGGATGAGCGGTGCATTCCGGTGGCTTTCTCGGTTGTGAAATTTAGCGCGCGGAATTAGAAAGTGAGCGATGAGAATGACGGATATATCGATTGTGTTTTGAAGGAATAAATATTCGACTTGGCTACCCCAACGATGATTGGATACTTTGATTATAGGGCGAGAAAGAACGATAACGATAAGTTTCATTGAAACATTTACAGGCGATCGAAGAGTATTACACGGCGATATAAATTTTAATTTCCTTTCGACAAATATTGATCTTGAGAGCGAAGTTCGCGGGCTAAGGGGAAAAGGGTGGACGTGAAACAGGCGATTATTAATCGAATGCAAATTTATGTATTCAATTATCCGAAAGTTGTCCGTTACCAATGTGAACATCGTTCGCGTGCATTATTAAAAAAAAGTCCTTTCTCTCGAGCCCATATATGTATAAAGCAATTCGTTGTATCGATTATATTATACACAGTCGTATTATATTTGTTAACTAAATTTCCTTCGACGTGTTCGATATTCCTGGAATCAAATGGCAATAAGTAAGAATGCAAATTGCAACCTGGCATATCCACATAAATGTGTAAAGCAGATAACTGAATAATATATATCTCGCGTTCTTATAATTGTATATTATTTGTCGATATCGAACAGTTGTTACTTTATATGATATAGAAGCGTAATAAATACGTTAATCTATTAATTAATGTCATCAATCATCCAAAAGAAAAATAATAGTCAAACAAACATACTGGATTCCATTCCATCGACGTTTTCAAAGCCACAGCAGCTCGCGCACCTTTAATCACCCCTTTCCAGTCCCACTCCACAGACCCACATCTCAGCCCCTCGCCTCTCCTCCCCGAAAAAATCACTGCCATAAATAAAGCGAAAGTGTCCATACGCAAATTAATTACTCTCCCTCGTCCCTTCTACCTCCATTACCATACACGCGAACAAAAAGCATCGCACGCCCTCGCGTCCTCAAAACTCCATAACTTATCTCCACCGCCGCGAGAGAGAGAGAGCAAGAAAGAAAGAAACAATTAAGCGCGGCGGCGGCGGTCGGTGATCGTCACTCGCCGATTAATTCATTGCGCCGCGGGCCGCACGCGCATGAGGCCGCCCAGGTGCACTGATTAAACGACGGCCGAATTAACGGCGGCCAGGTGCAGTGCAGTGGTATATAAGTAATGAAAAAAAGAGGCACGTGGACGAGAGGATGCGAGAGTTTTTGTTTTCAGGGAGCAGCGTGGGGTGATAATAAATCGTCGATGTATCGCGGATTGTTTGTTTTGCTGGCTGTAGTGAGGCGATGGAGGACGAGAGGACTTTTTTTTTTTTTAATGGAACGAAATTTTAGGTATATTCTTTGTTGTAAAATTTATTACGTGTGTTGTTCATAAATATAATGTTTCCCTTTTACGAAACATTGTTTAAATACGCAGAACACTGACACAGCTTTTTCCTCCCTCTCAAACCATTACTGCAAATTACAACGCGCATTACATAGAATTACATTTTCCTCACAGGCAGCCATTTCTCATCACAAAATTTCCCCCAAAAAAAAATGCGTCTCTCATTCTCCATAAAAACAAATCTCTCGGCGCGTATTATTATAATATCATATACGCGCGGCACTTTTTACGCTAATTAAAAAAAACTTTTTCATCTTGCTAACAAGCGTGCGCACGGCAAAAGCTTCGCCTATATATACTAGCTTCGACAAAAATAGAACAACAATAAAAACAAAAAAAAACAAAGCATGCTCTCGCGAATTAATTATAGACATCTCGTCGCTGCATTAATCATCCAAATTAATATTCCCCCCCGTCGCCTTTCATCCCTCTATATTCTCGCCCTTTATTATTACCTCTCGAACGATCGCTCCGCTCGCTCGTCATTGTTAAAGCTCTTCAAATCTCGCGCAAGCTCTCAAAGATCCGCGCGTTTATCTCTCTATAGTATTCCCGGGGCACTAAGCGCCAGGCGCGCTCGAGCGCGCGTATAATTGAAAGCTATATATATATATATATATACATATATATATATGTACTATGCGCATACTCTCTCTCTCTCTTTCGGGCAGCGAGAGATTTTTCTTTAAAAAAATTTTTTTAACGAGCTTATAGCGCTAGAGCGTCGACCATTGAGAGAAAAAACAGACGCGAGTATATACACGCCGGTAGCGCAGTAGACCCCTTTGATATGGCCTCCTGAAAATGGGGGGAAAAAAGCGAGAGCTAGACTCGTTATACGCGAATCGAGAGGCTCGTTAACGAGATGTATAACGACCGGCGTCGCTGAAAAGCGAAAAAAAATAGAGAGAGAGAGAGAGATAGAATGTATATATAGTGTATATGTGTATGTACGTGTGTCTTTGAGGCTTTTCGCGAATGACGCGCCGTTCATTGACTGCGCCGATAAATATTTGCCGGAATGCACCGAGGGTATGGGCTAAAGAGAGAGACATAGTAGTGCAGCTCTCTCTCTCTCTCTCTGGAACTAGCGTGTAATTTATCGCGGGCCAGACACGCGCGTAATCAATTTCGCGGGGGCCGCTTTATAAAGGCGAAATTACGTTTGGCTCATGTGTGTCTGTGTGTGAGTATTCGTCATTCGGACGCGCGGTTCCGTTTTTCGCGCGCGAGTGACGCTGATTTACGCGCCTCGCTCGCCTCTCGCGTCCGGCTGTTTGTTCCCTTTTTTTTCGCGGTGACGCTGGATGGGTTTTCGAAAGAGATTTTTAAATTTAATTAATTAGTATACAGCCGCGCCCGCGGATATTGAATGCGTGGTGCGTCTGAAGTTTTGTGGGGTGGGAGGATTTTATAAATTTCGACGACGAAAAGATGGCGGAGGTAGAATTTTGGAATGAATAAAATGTATGTGTCTGGAAAATATTCGGCTTTGGATTTTGGTCTACGTGAATATTTTAAAATTTGAAAGTGCTATTCATATATTTTAAGGTTTTCGTAGCATGAATCAATGGAGAAAATATTTAATAAACCAATAGCATAAAATATTATAAAATACACGCACCACTTCTTCGTTAATATTTCATCCTTTATAAATAAAACGTAGCCAAAATCACAGACTCTCTCAAGACCGTTAACGCACTCTCCTTCTCCACCTTATGTCATAAATTTCCATTAAAAATTCCCCTTCAAGCCGAAGATTATCAATCAATCATGCATCAATCCCGTACCCACACAGCCTCAGGAATCAATCCGGTCACTATCATCGCATCATCGTCCACTTTCCCCTCGACCAATCTCATTACCGATAAACGGCTATATCTCCCTCTCATTCCATCCCGAAGATTAAACTAAAAAAAAAGAAACACCCTCGCCATTAAAAAGCAAAACTTCGCATCCCCTGCACGTACAGCAGAAAGCCAGAAAGACAGAGACCAAGAGAGAGAGAGAGACAGAATAAACGTCCGAGAGCGGGCGATTAAGATCAAAAGCAGCAGCAGCAGTAGCGGTAGCAGTAGCGGCGACCGACTGATAGAATAAAAATCTCAAGAGAGACGTATATGTACCTACGGTGCACGTGTGTGTACGTACACACACACACACATGGGGCGATCGCGCGGCGATGAATGGCCTCTTTGATCTCGCTCTCCCAGGAGCGGCTCGCGCATCCCCCCGACGCGGTTACCGGATACCTACCTCTCTCTCTCTACATACACGTACATACACGCTCGTGCGTTATCCTTCTCTTTTTTACCCAGGTATTCTCTTTCGCTCATTAGCCCGCTCGCCAGCACGGCGACCGAGCTATTTTAGAATCGTCTGTGCCCTCTCTCTCTCTGCCTGAGGTTTTCCGAAAGTTCGCCGTATAGTCTGCGGTTAGCGCGCAGGCCGGCTGAAAAGATTAGCCGTATTGATGTATGTGCGTGTGGGTGTGGGTGAAAGGCTCGGCGGCTGCGTATATACGCGAGCGATCAAAAATAAGAGAGAGTGATGAAACGGGAGATGAGGCGCGGGAGTTTTCGTTGTATGCGGTTGACTGCTGGACGTACAGAAGGATTGCGGTGGTTCTTTTTTGCAGGGTAATTAGGTGATTGAGGGGTGTATCAAGATAGGGGTGTATTAGTTTGGTCGGGTTTGGGTTGGTCATTGGCTTTGTTGTTGTGGGTGTTAAAGTAGTCCGAATTAATTAATTAGAAAAAGTTTATTTTATACATTTTTAAACTTGATAGTTTATAGCTGTAAAAAAGAGTGTAAAATATGGGATTCTAATTGACTTGGAAACACTGAAATGACTACTTTAATGTTAATTAATCACAAAAGTGGTACAAAAATAATCATTGTTTTGCCCTACACACCATCACACTAAACACTAAGAAGAAAAAAACATATAACAGCGGTGTTAATCTACAATTTTCCATTCCCACCTCAATCCATCACTCTCGTACCGCTACAATAATTATTGTTTTCTACCAAAACACCAAAAAAGCAGCATCACCAGCAAAAATCTATAATTACACCCACGCCATCCAGCCAATCTCTCTCGCCGCATCCATTGACACCTCCGACCCCCGTCTCCCTCTAATTACACGAAAAAATCCTCTCTCTCCCTCAAAAATCCGGAGCAGCCGGCCGAAAAAATTCCACTTCCAGCTCATCGAGGCGGCGAACCCCTTCTCACGTAAAAAGAGAGAGAGAGAGAAACCGCACCGCGAACCGGATCCGCCCCTGCTATACCCGCCCACTCGCCGAATTCTAATTTCCTCCTCCCGCTACTACTCCGTCGTGAGAACGTGGAATGCGAAGGATAGGCATTTTTCACGGACTCCTTTGTTTATCGATTAGAAGCGGCGAGCTCTTTGGTATGCCGCTGCTCGTAGCTTTTGTGTCAAGTGCGCGCGTGCGCGCTTTGATATACGGAGCGGTGGCGGTAGTATGTGCGGTAATTGATCCGCCCGGGGTAATTGTTTCGGGAGAGAGAGAGAGAGAGATTTTTTTCGACCGCCGGGGTTTGGTTACTGGAGCCGTGCGCGCGGTTGCTCGAGTGAAAGTGATACGTCGAGGGTTTTTTGCGGTACGCGAGTAGTGTGTATGTGTGCATTGTGCGCGAGAGAGAGGATTTGGAGTTTTTGCAAGGACGGTTAGGAAGCGGACTGAATGAGATGTGTTTGCAGTTGTAATATACGAAAAGTATAATGTATGATCACATTCTGTTTGAAATATATCGCTTACCTCGTGTATATGCGAAACTGCTGAGTTCCGGCCGTCGTCAAAATACTATATAGTATATCATGAATAACAATTTTCGAAAACATCTATTAATTAAAAATACGATTGTTTAAGAATTCAGCAAAATTATGTAAAAAAATATGAGGAATTTAAAATAAAAATAAGAGAACATTTTCAAAGAATCCAGGATATTTCAATTTTATATAATAACGCGAGGGCTTTACATTGTTCGGGCATTTTCTTTTGTTTCGTTTTACAAGCCGTCGAAATTTTGCAAACGTATAATTCACGCAGCGGCCACGCGAGCCCGAAAACGCATTCCATTCAATAACATGCACGTGCAAGCGCGCGCGTAATTCATAATATTATATATCCTGCGGATAAAAAATTATTTAAAAATCCGCGCAGTATATGAAAATACCTTATGAACGCGTACAAACATTTTTTTAATTACTACATTTTCCTTCCCTCCTCCATTCATATACAAAATCCCATAATTTTTTTTCTTTTTATAATTAAATTACGCGCAAATTCTACTTCAAAGGTCGACGACCTCCCTCTCGTTTCTTCGCCAAGCCGTCGACGGTCAATAAAGCAAAACCCAAGTCTCCCGCGAAAATCCTCTTCTCCCCGTCCGCGATGAAAAAGCAGCGCGCATAGAAAGAGAAAAAGCCCCGCGCTAACAAATTAAAAAAGCGCCTCCGCCGCACTCCGCGCCCTTTGATTTCATCCATTTACCACGAGAGACCCTCCGACGATGAGTAATCAGCAATATACGCAGGCGCACGCGGGTGTAAATATATATAGACGCGTGGTGGGGGAACGGAAAAGGGCGCCGCCAGTGTGTATATATATATATATATAGAGGGGATAATGAGCGGCGAGAGGAAAAGGGGTAGCGGAGAGAGAGGATGATGCTGCGTGAGTGAGTTGATTTTCCGGGTGCAGCGGCGGAAGGTGCGTGGATGGATGAGTCGGGAGTTTTTTTGGGAACGGGGAACAGGTGCGGGGTTCCGAAAGGATTTTTAGGCGGCGCGGGGCATAGGAGAAGTCAAAATAGAGTGGAAGGGGTTTTGTTGTTGAAGTGGTGGTAGTGATTATTTTGATTCCTTATATGTTATTAAAATATAAAAAAGAAACGTTTTTTAGTTTTGAGCTTTTCTTTAATCTATTATAGTTTTAAATATATATCTCACAATAGTTTTAAAAATTTTATAAAGACTATTTTTTTTTCTCTTAATATATAATGACTATTTCTAAATATCTATTTAAAAATCCCTAATCATTATGTACAAGAGGAATAAATTATAATTCTCAATTTACAACAATTAACTAATTTTCTAATAACAACCAACTCTACCAAAAAAAGGGAAGAAAAAAAAACAAAATTACTTCCTCCTCTAAAACTACTTTACATATTCTAAAAATTCACCGCACAAACTCCATACTCCACCTTCCCCGAGCAGCTTACCCTTATCAGTCCGACTTCACTTTCACCGTTAGAACAACCCACACAATCTCACCTCTACAGCAAAAAAAAAACGTCAGAACAGCACCTCGGCTCTTTAACCTGGCGCGCAGAAACAACTTTTATCTCGCGCTCTAAAATTATCCTCCCCGTGTGCCCTAAAAACCGGATCGATATCGATCCTCCGGGAAAAAGTCTCCCTCTCTTTCTCGCATTATATACATGCATGCATAAACGGGCAGAGGAGGCGGAGGGGAAGAACGCACGAGAGAGGGAATATAACCGAGGGTATCGATCTGGCCCTTTCCGTGCGGCGCTGCTGCTGCTGGGAACGAGCGAGTGAGAGAGGAAGAAAGCGGGTCGATGGCTGCGCGCGCGCAGAAGGTAGGTAATGAAGCGGCCGTTTGAATTTTCAAGCGACCTAGTATGTATATGTCTGTGACAGTGAGAGTATAATAATGCGTACGCGTGTGCGTGCATATATGGTACACCGTCGGCGGCGGCGCCTTTCGCGATGTACCAACCAACCTCCCATTCATTCGTCCGCGTTATATACTTTTCTACCTACCTACCTACATACGCGCTCTCGTATATTCCTCTCTCCCTCTCGCGTCTCCTTTATATATACTTTATGAATTTCAATGCGCACGCGCGCGTTTGTTAATTTACCTCGACGATGCCTCGATAAGCGCATATATGTATACATACGCACATTTCGTCGCGGCGCGGGACGATTTTAATCGCCGCTGGATTATTTTTGCGACAGATCAATGGAACGCGCGTTATTATCAAGCTTTTCGGTGCAGCGGGGACAGTCGTTACGCGCCGAAACGGGCCGGCACAATGCGAGGTGCTTTGTCAATCAATTAGGAAGATGCCGGCCGCTGATAGCGTATAGGTATATAGTGCGACGAAGGCTGGATATACTTTCTTTTCTCATAAAAAGGACGCGGATTTACATTTACGCGTATATGTAGGCACGGGAATGGGTTGCGTGTATGCTTTATGAAGTATCTTAACGGTGTATTTATATGCAAAAGAATATACTTATACCTCGGCATCATCCAGATTCCTGTTCACTTCCATCGCCTCGCCGCGCTGATTGCCGCAACATTTTCACTCGCGCACGTCCTAATCACCCATTACTACCAATCACCTCCTCCTCGTGTGCCCTTGACTACACCTGCCGCGGCTCTCGAAAGCTACACGCCGCCGGCGTAGTTTTTCCTCTCTCGACGTGCCGTATATATATGCGTGCATGCGCGGTGCGAGCGCCACTTTACATCGGCCTAACGAGCGTGATTTATCGCGAGGAGGCGCACGCCTGCGAATCTCCCCCCGCGTCGGCTCGTCATCTACGCGTGTATGTGTATATATGTGTAAGGTGGAGGAGGTGTATAAGGTCTTGATTCCGAGAACGAAGGTGGATGGGTGAATTGGGTAGTGGAAGGGTAGCGAGGTTTGGTGGTGGGATTAGATTGTTTGTATGATATGGGGTGATCTGTCAAAGGTGCAGTATATTATATAACGAATTTTCTTGTCTTGTATTTTGAATTAAGAAATATATGTGCGTAATGTTCTGTTCTCTTGCGAGGCATGTAACCAGTAAACATTTGATTGGATTTTCCATACGCTGGTTTTATATACTTTGTAATAATACCTACTTTTTAACGCAGTACATATATGTATAAATTATACATAATTTATACATAAAAATTCGTAGCTAAGGGTTGGTATGGGTTATACATAAATTATGCATAGACTATGCTACTCCATTTCTATGCATAAGTGCCTATGCATAATTTATGTATAAACTACATGAAACTTTTGTCATAACTGGCCGTTTATGAACAGACAATTGATTTCGTCAAGTATCGGGGCAAAATCATCTGAATTCAAAGCTGCGCAAGATTTAAATTCAAAACTTTATAATGTAGTACAAAAATAGTTGATGTTATTATTATAATAATATATAATATTATAAATGAAATATTTTAATTACATAAATTTAGCACAAATTATGCATAGGAGCGGAGTGTATCATTTACGTACAATTTATACATAATTTATATGAAAACTTATTTTTACACATAAATTATACTTACTTTATGCATAAAATGTGCAAAAATAAGTTTTCATATAAATTATGTATAAATTATACATAGATTATGTCACTCCAATCCTATGCATAATCATCTATGAATAATTTATGTATAATCAATACTTAATTTTTTTACATGGGCTATATCGTGCAGCCCTAATGTGCACAAAAAAAATTTTAGATCAAGAGCTCACTGCTAAAAATTTATTAAAATAATTAAGTAAATTTAATAATTTCAATTCGCTAAAACCAAACGACACTCACAGCTACTATAGGTGTCTCTTCTTCACTGAATAGAATATCTATCATCATTAATAAATCCCGCGCTCAACCATCATCGATTTGTTCGTCTCACCGCCGTTATCTCCCTCTACCACACGCACCTCTGCACCCTATGTACTCTCCCTCGCACCTAATTACTCGCTGAGTCTCGCCTGCCCGCGGCTGCTGCCGCGCGCTCATCTTTACGCTCTCCCGCGCATACATATACAACCCATCAGCATCGCTACCGTGCAATTACCCTCCTGTACTCTCACGACACAAACACCGATATATAAATGTACAAAAATCCGTAATTACTCGCGCTGCACGCCACCTCTCCCATACTCGTACTTATAGTGTTATAGAGAGAAAACCGAGGTGTACAGGAGAGAGAGAGAGGGAGAATCATTGCGGGAAACCCATTGCCATTAGTTTCCCGAAGAGCCGATGGCTCGTTGCGCATATCCGACGCCAGGGATTAGCGCCCCGAGGAGAGGAGTATAGTAGCAGTGTGCTCTACGCTCGCCGCCGCTGCCGCGCGCGCCGGGGAATTTATACGGGCATGCAGCTAGCGTGATGGGGATAGTATACCGGTATACACACTTAGCGCCTGCGAGACCCGAGCACAAGCGCGCGAAATCCGTATTTACATGCGCGCGCCGACTACTTGCTGCTTATATCTCTGTCTGCGCGGACTCTGGAGCATTGGAGCTGGCTGTGTGAAGGGATTGTATTTGGCTACACACGTGTGTGTGTGGGTTTGTGACCCATACTTACGACAAGCGAATCTGCGCGCTTATATGTGTATATGTACGCGTGTATAATACGGCATCGCGGTGTGTCCGCGTGCTATAGTGCGCGTGTGATTTCCTCGGTTTGCATATAGATTTGCGTCCGTAGTATGATTATGCGCTCGATAGTATAGTTGTGAGAATATGCTCTCTCCTCACGCACATACACACGTGCACATATTTAGAAAACGCCTATCGTCATATCATAAAACGCGTGTGTATGTGCAGCTCTTGCATCCGTATATATCCGTACGTGCAGAGATTGTTACTCGTATGCGACGAGAGCTTTTTTTGTCGCACGTGCTCGCGCATATCGCGTTTATATACGTATGTACCGGCGCGATCGTCGATATTCACCTCGCGCCGGATGCAAAATCGATTCGCGCTCGCTCGTCGCCAATGTGTATATGTGTGTGCGCGTCTCTCTCTCTCTTCTCTTGGATATCAGGGAAGGGGAAATTGGACGAGCCGCTGCTGCCTACTAAACGCCATTAACGTCGGACGTCATAGCAAGCGCGCGGCCATAACGCGAGAGAGAGAAACCGTCTTATCAATCGGCTCAGTGAGAGATAGAGAGAGAGGGTATATATATGTATATAAACGTGTCTATAGCGAGGGCTACGGCCTTTAATTCGGACACATCTTGCGGTTTCGCGGTTGCGCCGACGCGTATAGAGCCGACGCGGCCGCTCGATTATCCACTTTTCTGCCTGGGGTACTAGCTCGGCGCTCTCTCTCTCGCGGTTGCGTGATGCGTGTTGCTCAGAGAGTGAGAGAGCTGGGGCAAAAGCCGATTGCAAGAGAGAGAGGGAGTAATAATGATGGCTGTGAGCCGATCGCCTGGTAAAACGCTCTTTCTTTCGTGCTTTCTTTTTTTGAGAAGTGAGAGAGAGAGAGAGAGAACGTTTAACCTTTGCGGACTGCGTTTCGCTGAGACACGCGCGTGCGTTGTAGTTTGGGAGGAAGAGGCTGATTGAATTAGCCGTGTGATGCCCTTTCGGAATTGAAATCATAATGGGAGGAGAGCGGGAGATGGTAGTGCGGTATTGTATGAACGAGATGTACGTTTAATTAAAAATATATGTAACGCAGGTGTATGTGTGTGTGCGTACACGGCGGGGATTTATTATTTATATGTAATAAAGGTGTATATATCCGATGGATGTATAGCATCGATGGGTTGGGGTAGCCGGTATGTGATATGATTTCTGCGTTTATTGGAGGTGAAAAAATTTGTGTAGCTTTTCGATAGAATAATGAAATACTATATGTAAGAAGAGCTATATGAATTACGAATGCTTTCTTTTCGTGTAGGTTTATTTTATGATATCAATGATATATATATTTATTTAAGAAAATTAATATATATATTTAATACGTATATCACGGTGTACTTCAAAATACGATTTCCAGCCATTTTTCCAATAAAAAAAAACGTGAAATTCGATTCACATATACTTCTCTACCGAAATTCAATCCTTTACAACTGGAGCGTTACAAAAATATACACTCGCCGTCGCTCGCACCACTTCTCACTCCTATACCAAATAGCAAAATTTCGACATCCCTCGCGACGACACAATTAAATTTAATTGTCGGCAATTCCGGTCTCCGCTTTTCTCTCTCCCTCTCCATCTCTCTCTCTTTTTCCCCATCAAAAAAACGCGCACCGAAAAAACGACGAGCCACCTTGAAATCTGTCACCGCGCTCGGCCTTTTTCCCTATATATACCATATGCGCATATACATATATATGTATACGCGTCGTTCTCTCGTCGCGTTGCGGTTTTTCCAGTCATGAACAGAGAGACATACACGCGACGATCGTTATACACGTCGGGGACTGCTGCAGGCCGGTCGAGCGTTTTGACGGGCCGCGCGAAATTTCGAATCGAAATTGTTTTCTCTGAAATGAGAGTGAGGGAGTGGAGGTACGGGGGAGGCTACTTCCGTAATAAAAAGCTCTCCGCGCAGCGCTGGAAATTCTCTGGGAGAGAGAGAGAGAGAGCGTCGCAGCGGTAAAAAGGGTTTTAATTTCCGGCGAGAAAAACCAACAGTCCTCTTCCTCTTTTCCGCGACTCTCTGTGTGGGTGAGGGTATTGAGTGGGTGGACGCTCGTGCGGTTCTATCTGAACGTCCGCGCGATGCTACTGCTGCTTCAAACAATTTTTATTGAAGGCTAAGCAAACGTTTCGTTTTTAATCAAAAGCTTTTTATCGCCTGACTGTATATGCGCGTGCTGAGTGCGGAAGAGGTTTTGTTTTTTGTTACGCGAGATTTCGGGGAGGTGAGGTTATGGATTCAAATGGAGAGATTTATGTAACGTTTCGGGATGATTGGCTGCGAATGGAACAAATAGAACGATGGTTTTGTTTGATTTTCCTATAGGAATTTAATCAATGCGCAATGCGAGTACGTTGTAAATGAATATTATTACAAAACGTTTTGACAGAGAGAAAATTTAACTTTATGAAGCGAGGAAAACTTTTTTTATTATTATACATATACGCGAGTACAAACGGTTTTCATTAAAAAGGATATATTCAATTTCACCTTTATATTGATTAAAAAATAAATCATATCGGTCTGAACCTAAATGACTTTATTTCACAAATATTGAATAAACATTTTTTTAGATCCTTTAATAAAACATCAAAGCTACAATCGCGTAAAACATGTCAATAACGCATTTTTTTCCCCAATCCCAAAATCAACCGCCTCTTCCCCCTTTTATACACGAAATCATCTGAAAACCCGTTAAACTCCCACCTCCAGCATCCGTCTGTACGCGCTTGGCAACTTTCACCGGCTAATTAAAAATCGCGCCCATCCCTACACGCTCCCTTTACGACCTTGCTACACTCTTACCACACGTATATATATATACTACACTCCTCCTGCCTCTTCCGCCGAGGCAAAACGACGCGAGCGGCGCCCGCGAATTTACAACCCGCCCTCGCATACTTTCCCGGCGCCTCTATTAATACGATGAGCGCGCGTCCGTGTCGTTTTCGGCGCGTCAAAAGTCAAAACTCTCTTGCGCGACTTTCATGTCGCCGTCGTAAATCGCCCGCGCCCGAGCGTTAGTATATAAGGGAAAAAGAAAGGCGAGGTGAGTTACGAGGCAAGGGCGCCGCCGAGTTATACTCTTCGCGTATATAGTCTTGCCGAGGCGATAAAGGGAATTGCCGCCCCGCGCGCTCGCTTGCAAATAAATTCCGAGGAGGTTTAAGTAAGTCGAGGTGCGGAGCCGGGAGAGAGAGAGAGAGTTTAGGGTTTTTATTGTTTTTCGGATTGATTTGTTTAATTGGGGGGTGGGAAGTTTTCACCAGAGTTTTAAAGAGTGAAAAGTTTTGCGAGTTTAATTTAGTTTTGAGGGAAAGAATATTTTTATTGGTCGTTTGTTGGGAATTTTAGAAGTTATGCGCTCTACTGTATTTGTTGGATTTTCGAAATTTTAATTAAGTTTGGAGAATTATCAAAGTTTACGTGATGGAGTGTGAGTTTGTAATTTACGTCGGTGAAAGAAACTAGATTATTAATTAACGAACAGAAATTTCGAGAAAATCTATCGAAAGAAACGCCGAATTTTAAAATTATTATTAAGTTATATTCTGAGTATCCTTTGATTATATCAATCAACGCGACTTATTCTCCCCCTCCATCATATACACGCATCGTATCATTTTCGCCGACCTCATCGCTACGCATCTTCCCGCCGCACACTCCGAAACAATAAAACTTTCTTGCCCTCTCACCCTCGATGAAATTTTTTTTGTCCTACACCCTCCCGCACACACGTCACGCCTCATAACTCCAGCCCTCGCCGAAAATTGTCGAGATGCAAAAAATCATCCACATGAACCGCTGGAGAAAAAAAAAGAAAATCGCCCTCCCTATAGCAAGCCAGAACGAAACTCCGTGCGCGTATTATATATAAGAAAGAACAACCGACCAAGCGAGAAAGAGAAAAAAGTCGGCTTATACCGTCGACTCCTATAATTGAACCGACATAAGTACTCTTTTTATATCATCGCCCGCGAAATGATAGAGAGGATTACCCCTCCATATATATATAGATGATACGCGCGTCGTCGTTGTCGTCCCCCGAGGGGCGGCGGAAAAGCGCGCGAGTCAGCAGGACGGCTGTCTCACTTTTTTTTGCCCTCAGCTCGCGTCCCTTTCATCCGGCTATCCGGCTTCCTGCAATCATCCGATCGGAGGGGATGAAATTATGTGACAGCCTTGCTACTGCTGCGTAAGGTAATGCGGAGGGAAGGAGAACGAGAGTTTGGAAGGTTGAGAAGAGAGAGGGAGAGACGGTTTTTCGGAGACCTCGCGGATTGTAAAAAGTGACGGATACGCGGGATGTCGAATGGGTTGTCAAAGGTGATGCGGATAGGAGTGAGGGAATTCGGGAGGAGAGTTTTTGTTTCGAAGTTTTGTAATGATATATATAAAGTTGGCGAATTAATGTTGCAAGCTGCTATTTGAATTGAAGCACACTGAAAACTTTTAGAAGTAAAAAAGGAATTCTAACTATGGACTATTTAATATCTAACTAAGATAACGAGAGTGACAGAGAAGCAAAACTATTCGCGATGCAATTAACTGACTTCGATCACGCCATCGAACGTGCGGTTAGGTTCAACAATACAACAATGCGCGAACCGCCTATAGTCAACTCAATTTATTTAAAAAAAAAGAGAAGAGAGAAAAAATGTTCAGAATAGATAGCAAAAAAGAAATCCCCCTCCTCCCATCACATTCCCCAGAACAAAGTTTTTCAAGCACCGCCGCAGCAGCCACCAATCGACACATTCTTTCATCGGCCCGGCTAATTACACTCCCATTCTTTCGTATCACTCCGGCCATCTAGACGCCAACCCTCTGGCATCTATCTATATATACAGACACACACCTATACATCTACAATCGGTCACGCACCATTGAGCCATTGTCTGTCGACCGTCCTGCGCAACAAAAAACACCCGGGTATACTAGCGTGTCCTCTCTTATCATACACACACTCTCTCTACTGCTATATGCCTTTGTCACGAGTATTATATATATATTCACGAGCGCGCGAAATTATAAGCGCTATCGGCCAATTATTTTCCGCTCCGATAACCGACTAATTACGCGACGGAAATTAGATAGCGAGAGGGCGACGAGCGGAAACAGCCGCGCACTATACGCTTGTTTACCCGGATCCCGTGAAAATTTCTGCTATACTACCCTGATGTACCTCTGTCTCTCTGTTTCTATATATACCGGCTCGTTTCGTCATATTCTATAATTGCGCGATTGTTCGAATTTTCCGAGAGTGAAATGTGAAAATCGACCGTGGTTGTGTCAGGGGAAAGGAGTTTTAGGAGGAAGAGCGATAGCTTAATGATATATAGTGAGAGATTGCGATGACGAGTGAGGATTCGAAGAATTCGTATGATGTACTGGAAATTTCGGTGCGATAAAATCGTAATTGTAGTGATATCGGAGTTCCGGTTTGGCATTCGAGAATAAGATAGAATGAAGTCACCAGAAGTGATAAAATTTGTATTCGTGGATGAATGAATGAATGCCAGTGGAAGGAAGGCTAACTTTTTATAGAACTTACTCGCACGTTGCTTAATCATGTAAAACAGAAATAAACTGGCAGTTTCTATAATATATAAAAACGATAATCTGAGCCATAACCATTTCCACCGAAACTGCTCACTCTCAGCGAGCATACGATCACCGAAAGATATGATAAACCAAATTCCCCATCGATAACCGAAACCATACCATCACGAATAATCCCATACTTACTACCACTCGTGATACCATAGCTATATATACATCGACGCGCATACGCTGCAGATAACGCGAACCCCGTCCCCGCCTGTCACTCCTCTCAAGGAAAAACCGAACTTTATTAACGACCTCTCCAAAAACACACACACATACAATCGCTTCTACGTCTTATCGTACACCTACATACCTCTCTATCTCCATCTCCCGTGTCTCCGCGCATCTCGCGCACGTGCGCTAAGTACCGCGGGTAATTAAGAGCGGGAGAACAAAGGTCCCCCCCTTTCCCTTAAATTAATAGCCCGCGCGTTCGACGGAAGATCGATTGGCCGCTCGTTTTTCCCGGAGGAGGAGGAGGAGAAGGAGAGGACTACGTGTATCGGGGGATGATTGATGATAAGCGATGGAGGAGATACGCGACGCGACGACGAGAGAAGCGAGAGGTTTAGGTATGTAGGTGAAGGATTTGTTTATTTGTGGGTCGATCGGTAGCGATCGGGGTATATGTGTGTGTGTAGGTATTGAGATCGCAGTGAGAGGCGAGAGATCGATTGTCAGTGCAGAGTGTATGTAGGTTGCCTTTGGCTTAGTTCTCTCTCGTGGGATGGGAATGTATATGTTTCGGCGTGGAGTTAATTAATTTTCAAGTTTGGGTTTGGTGATCGCGCGCGTATTGGTTTACATATATAGCTAAATAGTTCGAATGTGGATGGATTAGTGGTGTATAATTATTATACATGGAATTGCAGGTATATTTGGGGGATATTTGTAGCTTCGATGTATTATTGAAAACATAACGTGATGTAATAATAAAATAGTTTTTATTTTTTTGATGATCGAATCAGTGTATTTGTAAGCGGTATTGATATATTTGAGAATTTACTGATAACGATGTACGATCCTGAAATATAATCTGTACGTAAAAGCTGCTTTGATAAATACGCGAAATATATATATACGAAATCCAGTTGATTTCGGCGAAAATTAAAACTCGGATATGTATATTTCAATTTTTCATTAGTTTTCATCTCCATAACATAAAATCCGTTCGAGTTGTTCTGCGAATTCGTATATATACATAATCATCAATGTCTGATAAACTATTGACGTTAATTAAAAGCTTCGAAATATAACCATTAAAGCAGATGTACTATAAAAAAGAGCTTTCGTTTATATATCTATATCGGTTTTCAAAACAACCGACGAATACCAAAACGCGCGTTAATTAATCCATTAATCTATACACAATTACAGCCCGAACCAGTTAAAAGAAATCTAATTATACATAACGACAAGAAGAGAGGCTATAACGCAAACCGCAACAATCAATAATATTAGAAAACTCATCTCAATATATATATTTGTCTGTATTATATATATGCTTTCCTTTCGAACGGTATACACTTACCGTAATATGCAAAGCGCATCCATGCATATAGACCGCATTTAAAACCCTTCTCCAAATACGATCTAGAACACACACACATACACACACATATGCGCGGCTCTAATCGCGCGCGATCAAATTTAATACCGTATAATCGTGGCGGATCGTATATATACCTCGCGACGCGCTATTTTCTGTATATTATATATCAGGCTACGATAGCGCGCGCATAATCAGATGCGCCGCCACGCGTCCCTATAAAAACCGAGCGCGCGGTTAATTAAATTATATATATCTAATTCGAACCTCTCTATATATTACGCGCTCGTGTGATTGATTGGGTCCAGTGAGAAATTCAGCTATGTGTATATTATCTGATCACCGAGTAATTCGGGGACCCCGATGTAGCAGGAAAAATAGCTTTCATTAGGATAACTAATTGACCGATCGCCGCGATCGTACATATTATATACGCGTTACATTCTCGGCTCACTTTTGAATCTCAGATCTATACTTTCCCAAGACGTGTATCAGCACCAAAATCCGATACCCAAATACCTACATACCGCGTGCGCGCGTTATATATTTGTACACGCGCGTGACTTGTTGGCGAACCCTCGGATTTCCCGGCACCACAGACACTACATCCCCCGCGGACTGTGACACATATTCGCCACATACGAGGAAAGAACAAACCCCTGTATACCTACATTTACACAGACACATACATAGTCTTATCAGAAGGCAGTACACCTCGTCAAACAAAACCTGCTGTTGCTCTCTCCTCCCTGAGGCTTCTGCTCTATCTCTCTCTCTCCCTCCCTCTTTCGTGTGCATAAAACCGAGAGCTCGCGCCCGCGGGCCGCGCAATTGCCGCTGCATTGTGAGGTGTGTGCACTCGCGGAGGGTCTTCTTGCGCTGCTAATCTTGCCGGAGGAGATTGCCAGTATATGTGTGTATGGGTTAGGGAAAACGAGGTCAATTGGACGCGGTTTTTGTTTTTTTCGCTGCTGTGCTGTTGTGTTTTTTTGGAGCAGCTAGCATTTTTTTTTTTCAATGATTGTATTGTTTTGTTCAATAGAATGGCATGATGGTTGGCATTGAACGAATGCGTATATGTTTTCGATATGCGATTGTTCGATATCGCGCATTGTACTGTGTAAACGATGTATGTACAGGTGGTGTGTATGCGAAGAATGGAAACGGAAAATTCTATTACAGGGAGGAATTTTTGGATGTTCGGCCGGAATTGTCGAAGTGAATATTATATAAGTAAATAGATGAAAATTCTTTTAAATTGAAATGTCGATGATCAAAATGAGAATATGGGTCGGATCGCGTAAGCGTAAAAATGAATTTAAATTTTTAATTAAAGTCGCGATCGAAAAAATTTGTTACAACTATTATGTTCCGTACGAATAAACGTACCATCATAAGTTAATTCCCGGTAAAAATTATTATTCCGCTTTTCTCCCACTATATACAACATATTCACTATATATAGACACAATATTCTAATTCCAATCTAAATAAACCGCGCGCGCGTGCATTCATCAAACCTATACACCCCCGACAACAAAAACAACAAAAAACTGCGAAATAACGCATCAGCATTGCGAATTCCGCATGGCAACGCGGCAGCTCCACAATAAATTCAAGCTAGAAATTGAAATCCCCCTCCGTTCGCTCGCTCTAAACACATCTATTACGCCTCGCTTCCTCATTTCGCGCGTCTCCTCTGCGTACACACATCACGTATATACGTGCGCGAAGAAAGGGAGTAGAAGATACACACGCGTGCACGGGAAGTCGAGTCGTCGTAATTAACTCCATTAATAACGCGCGTCTGGGATATTAAGCTCGCGCGGGGCGCCGGAAGGCGGATTTTAATTCGCTGAGGCCGCGATTTATTGGCGATTGCCGCGAGGGGTGTGACATAGGTTGGTTGCAGATTGTTATAGCGATTTGGGGAGGTAAGGTGTATAGGATTAGAAGGTTAATGGTGGTGTTTACGGTTCTGTTTATACAGATATAGCAGGATGAAGACATTTTTTGCCACTGAGTAGTCACTTGTAGGTATATTGAATTGAGACAACTCAAAATAGCTATATAGAAAGTACCCAAATGCTATACCTATACTACTGGTACGACCCAAATTTTGTTTCGAATCTCAGTAGCGTCTACATACTTAGGTTTTCGGACCTCTAAAAGTTAAGAATCACATAAATAAAGCATAATTAAAATCAATTTAACAATATTAAAAATATTATAGACACAACAAAGCACGCGCGCGATTATTCACAAGCTCGAATAACCCAAAAACCCAGTTCGGCAAAGCCATTCCGCAGCAACAACGGCCTCAACTTCTTCACAATAGACACAATTCCTCTCTCTCACTCTCCCTCACCAAGAAGCGTCGCAATGAATTTCGCACAAGTGACCGTGCGCGCGAGCGCGCCTCCAACCTTCCACTCCAGTACCCGAGAACGGCTCTTCTCTTTCCTTCTCTCTACTCTCTACTCTCTCTCTCTTCACCTCGTCAAAGCGCCAGAATAACGTTACGCATCCGCGAATAAGGAAGTAAACCTACCTACCTACCTACCTCTACACAGAGTGGGAGGGAGGGAGAGAAGCTCGCGTTCGCGTTGTACACATCGGGCGAAATTGAATTCCTCGCGCTGGAGTTGCGCGAGTTTCGTCACTTTGTTGAAATTGTTTTCGGAGGGATCGCGCGCGTCGAGAGGATGAGTTAGAGAGAGAGGTAGGTGGGACGAAGACGAGACGTCGAATATGTGCCGATTTTCCTGCGCGACGACGACGACGTAGAAGAGAAAGACCGTCGGAATGAAAGCCCGACGCCGTCGTTGGCATGAGGAATGCCGCGGCGCGCTGCATTTTTAGCGAGCTGCTGTTGCTGCAGGACTCGGATGAGCTGTTACGGGATTCAGCCGAGGAATTGTAAACTTTGCTCACAGAGCTGGTATATAGGGATGTTTAAGTTTAAATGTGTAAATAAAGTGTTGTGTTCGAGTGAATTGCGAGGTTGGAGAATGGACTTTGATGATTGAGTAGTGTTTATAAGGTTACATTCTTTTCTCTGCCTTTAAGATTGAGATTTATTTATGCAAAGAAAATCAATCTGTAGTTGCAGCCACCTTCTTTTTATGTAAAGACACCTATATATTGCATCTTAGTAAAAAATATTTCTGCGTATCATTATATCACAGAGATATACCAAAAACCGCATTAAACTAAACCACCGCAACGGAAATCGATTACACGACTTACGAGCAACACCCTAAAAGCACTTATAAGTTCAGCGACCGCTCGACCGCCAAAAATCCTCCTCGACATCGCAAAATCACCGCGGCGCTTCTTTATACATATAACTGCAGCTCTACGCGCAATTTAGCCTCGTAAAAAACACGGCAACCTCTAACCCATCTCTCTCCGATCGTTGCACACTGCGCCAGCGACCGCAGCAAAGCGCTGCAGCAGCAGCAGCATATCTCCTCTCGCTCGTAAGGCCCATAGGAAGCTCGTTACGGAAACACGCCCGGTATCGCGCGCAAGCCGCAAACCGCGCGAGAGACCGAGCGCGCCCTAATTATATTTTAATGCGATTCTCGAGAGAGAGGAGTAGGCGGAGGAGAAGGTGGATATTCTTTTGCGAAGAGGTGATGCGTTTTTGGGAGGCGGTGGTGAGAGAGATTAAAGGATGTACGGGTATGGGGTTGGAGGTCGGAGGTGAGGTATTAAAAAATGTTTATTTGGGAGAGGCGAGAGAGAGAGATCTTAATTTGAAATGGATCTGGTTCGGTTCGTTCTTTTTTGGGGTTTGGTATTAAAGGGTCGAGAGGTGGGATGAAGTTTAGTAGTGTACGATTTTCAATGTGTATTTATTGCGATGTTTTTTTTTTTTAATATGGTATAATTGGTGAAACAATACTTATTTATAAATGTAGTTTGGAAAAAGGACGGCGTTATTTATAATGTCGTATATGATGCAAGATTTACAATCATTTCGTAGTTCATTATAATTTCAATAACAACTGGATAGTGATATATATATTATACCTACTTGTCACTTTGGATTTCTTTAGACAAACTTCACTTTAGAATTTCATACTCGTGTTTATATAAATTATTAAACTATATCAGATATTAAGTATTAGCTGTTGAATGCAAAATATGTATGTCATGTATCGATTTGACGATCTTTGTGTATTTATTATTGAAAATGAGAATAATAATTAGGTTATTTCCTTTGAGAATACCATTTTAATACGACTGCACATGTTTGATTATTATATATACGCCATTTCCGCTGAAAATTCCTTGAACTTTTTCAGAATCCTTTATTATTACCTGAAACTCAACGCGTGCTAATAAATGCTATCGAATTTTGTAATGTAATGCAATATATCCAGCACGTAATAAAGCCCATATTGATTACAATCCATTTTAATTAAAACATTATTACATAATGAAACGTCGTTATATATCGATACATCAGGAAATGAATTATTTGGATTATTACTCGACGAATTAAAAACGTTATCTCCAGGACGGGGCGCGTAAATGTTTAATAAGCGCGTGGATATAGAAAGTTTTACAAATTAATTTAATATACCGGAGTGTGGTGAGCGCGCGCGCGCTCGCGAGTGTATTAATACGTCAAAGATTTACTTTCGTTATTGAGAAAGCGCGATAACGCGCTCTGTGTGTATCAGGAAAATTAATGGAACGCCGCAATGCGTCGATGTAAAATATCTAGCGGGAAGTATAAACGTACAGTTTAATCTTTATAATAATTATAAAATGCGCCATAAATATGTGAACATACGCAATCGTTTAATTATACACATAAATTATTGTATTATAGATATAAGTGCAACGTGAATTACACGAATAACATTTTAAATTGTTCCAAATTTCCAATAAATATAAAACACAGATAATTTGTACGCACCCTCAACGATTTACATTCGACAATTACTACAAAAGCCTCGAAATTCAGCGAAATATGCTCACATATATACTCTGGAGGTATCTAGGGTAAACAATACCCCCATAAATAACTCTTGAAAACAGCCTAAACCGCATTCCTCCTGCGAAAACCTTCTCCCTCTCGCAATTACACAATTACCCGCTATCAAAATCGAAACATCCTTCGCTAAACTCTCTTCTCTCCGTCTAACCCCGCCTCATACCTGCTGCATTCTTCTCCCGGCCGTGTATATTGACTTTGAACTTCCGCCGCGCGCGCGCGCAAACTCGCGATAATTTTCCTCGGCTCTCGCTCGCAAGAGGGAAAAACAGAGAGTAATAATCGCCTTTGCAGCCGCGCGTCGGCTTCTGGCGCTGGTTGATACGCGCGCCGAGAAAATAACGGGGAGTTTTGCATTATTAGCGAGCCCGAGCGAACTCTCGCGAGTCTTTTGCTATTCCAAGTGTATATATATGTAGGGAAGAAAGGGAAGACGCTTAAAATAGTACAGTCGGTGCGCTTCATTAGATCCGAACAGTCGACGCTCTGTGATGGCTCTTATCTATCTGCAGACGCGGGGAAAAGTTCGTCCCGATTGGACTAACGCGCAGTGCGTAATAATTATTGTTCTGTTTTCGAGAAAACAGCCGATTATGATGGATGTTTACACAGCCGAGGCGGCGAGATATGTTAAATATTTTTGTAAATATCTAAATGGGCTTGTGAACGAGGCGATTAGTGGTAATGATATTAGAGGAAATAAAGCTTATACCGATCGCTGAATTATTTATGTACACTCACACACATTCGGGGCTTTAATTAAGACCGTAAATTTTCCACGGCGCGAGCTGACGATCCGATTAATCTTCCTTTCGGTATATAGGAAGAAAGTGTGCTCGCTGAAATTTTGATGAAAACACGACCCGAAAATATATATATGATGCCGACTGACCTCGTTTCCACGATTCTTAAGCTCGCGCTCTACATTTTTAACGTCCGCACATAATCTTGCAAAATTGAGCAGCGTTTAATTAAACAAACTTAAAACTGATATAATCCCGCGCTACGCGCAGATGTTTACTTGCGTACAAACAACATAGCGAAAATTGCGTTATGCCCGTGCGCAGTATAGCATAAGGGGAAAGTCGCAGTAGGAGAGAGACGCAAAAAGTCCAGGGCGCATATACAGAAACACGTTTCCGCGACAATGTTCTCGCAGATAGCATCAAATTGGATTTTCACAGATCGGTTGCCAGCTATATGCGCTGGAAATTGTTTTTAGTTTCCGTATGTGTTATACCTGCGTGTGCGCGCATGCGCATACCGTATGCGCCGTTTGTAATCTCTCTCCGTAATTTCACTTATATTCTCTGTACGTACAACGTATAACTTTGAATGGAAATTCCGAGCTCTACACCACGCGCTAAACATCGAAAAATGTACGCGTCCCGTAATTAATGCGACTGCGTGTTACACCTGCCTCGGTGACCCTGATCTATCGATATATATGTATATCAATCGACACGTTCCACGGCGTGTTTTCCAATTATCCTCGTAGCTCAAAAGTGTATCCTTTCATACGTAGTTTCCTTATTAAAATGATAATCTTCTTATAGCATCGGTATAGAACTAGCTCTCTCGGACGCGCCTATAATAAATGAACCGTATTATATATAGATATTCTCTCGCTTTCACTCGGCGATTGATATTTTTCACGAGATAAGATTCCGTTTCTATTATATACGGCGGGGGGGAGAAAATTTCGGCCTCTAATTGAGAGAGACGATTATATTCGACGCTGCGCTAATTACGACGGGAAAATCGTTTGTGTGTCTTTCTTCGAGACTTCGTTGTTAATTAACTTGCGCTCGGTTATTATACACAGTATGTCGTGTTCTGTGTGCGCATGCGCCAGCTGTATAAAAATCTTGAATGTAATGGGCGCGCAAACGGTTCGAGAGTACCATTCCAGATAATAATATTATGAAACTTTGTTCTCTATAGGTAAATGGCGCGGTAATGTGAAAGGTTCGCAATAAATAGCATATAGTTATCTCGGTACGAGCTGGCGAATTTATGGCTGCGACATGGTGTTTATCTTTGGAAATAATTAAGAAGCGAATTTTATATATAGATATTGCTTGTCTTTCAAAATGCGCGCGCAGGCATATAACTGCGGCCGCGTGCATATATACAATCTGAAACGATTATGTAAAGCTGATTTATATATATATCATGGAGCTCTACGAGGTACATGAAAAAAATTCGCTTCGATAGAGCTCGATAGTGTATTATCGCTGCCTTGTCAACTAACCTTTTAACTAAAATTTATATTACAAGTATACTAAAACTCGTTGTCTTTATAATAGTCTACTAGTAGTAATTGTCCGCAGTTTATTTCTTTGTAAAGAAACATTCACTGAATTAAAAATTATAGCTATATAATGTGCTCGGATGCAGAAATGAAAAATATGCGTAAAAACACGTTACAACAAATTACACGAATAATAAAATTCCCAATACGATTTATCACTCATTGTAACCGCCATCGCATCCACTCGCGCATACTCAAAATTCCATCATCACCTCTCCCATTTTCCACCTTATCTACGCTATTTCCATTGTCCACACCACAGAGCAACACTATATGCATGCATCCACTCAATACTATCTCTCTCCCTCTCCAAAAAAAGCCAGCCTCGTGTCAGGATCAAACGAACCCCGACAGGCTGCAACTACACTACTCTCCGCGGCATTCCCTCGACCACATCTCGCTTGGGCAATTAGCAAATAGCGCAGCCTATCTCGCCGCCTTATTATGAATCATGCTCTCGCGTCACCTATGCTCTCGGCAGTGGCAGCAAGCCCTCGCTATAACACACGGCTCATTGCTAAATCAGGCGCGTCGCGCCGTACAATGGACGCGCCGGACACAGAGAGAGAGACGAAAATTGGCAAATTGCAGGAACGTGTGTGTGTGTGTCGCGAGCGTGTAAATCACCCGTAGTATATACGCTCATGCAGCTGAATATGCTGTATCTCTCTCTCTATTCCGATAAAAGGACGCGGTGCGTATACGGTGTAACGAGACCAATTAGGCGCGGCCCGAAAGTGAGTTATAGGTATATATGTGGGTATAGCGTGCGCGTGGGATTGATAATCCTGGATAGCTGCTGCCGTAGCTTTCTCCTTGGACAGTGTCTCCGTTGGGAGAAAGAGAGAGAGGGCCAAGCCTTCGGCCGATGATGTATCACTTATCGATTCATTCGTATACACGCATCGAAGAGAACGAGAGTATAGAGACTGCTACTCTACAGCCGCGCGTATACCTGATATATAAATTTGTAACTAGCTCTATATACCTATTCCAGTCCGAGGTGCCTGTAAACGTGCATTCGAACCCGCGCGTCTTTGCCTATATAAACTTGTACACATATCTCTCTTATATACACGCAGCTTGCAAAAATCTACTGAATAGCTCTCCGGCTAAGAAATTGGCGAGTTTCTCGGCACACGCGCGCCGATAAATCACGTTATTGTACACGACCATACCGTATACACTTATACTTACTCGGTGGCGGCTCTCTCATTGTGAAGCGACCAGCCGCTTTCGCTTCTCTCTCTCTCTCGCTCGCGAGTCTAATTTAGGCCGAGAGGGAATTTTACTGCGCGCGATAGACGAATAAAGAAGCGAGCGATAAAGCTACCGCGCGCGTATGTATATACTTACGTGTATAAATTCACCGCGCGAGATTAATTTGAATGTTATCGACGAGATTTATAAGCGTGAGAGAGGAGGGGAGGGATATTGAATAGGCCGCTAAGAGACGTTTATGAGGCAAAAATCGTTTTACGAAACCGCGCCGCTGCTGCTGCTGTATTTTAAGTATGCGCGCGTGCTCTCATTATCTGTCGCGAGCGCTGAAAGTGTCTCTATGAGAACCTGTTCTCTTTCGCTCTGTGATGCAGTGACGCAGGGGTTTTAGGTATAGAGGTAAGCAGATAAGATATATATATTCCGCGAGGTAAATTGTTTGGATATCGGAATTGCGGAGGAGTTTTTCGAGAGCCGCGCGGGAAATGCGAGCGCGTTATTGAAGGATATATTAATAGGTTGTTTCGCAATTGTAGAGCTTTGAGAACGCTGCGACTCGTTTGTCCGGCAATACATAAACCCGCTTTGTTTATCGGAATATTTATATAGGCGAGGGAGATAAGATCGGTGCGGCGATAAATTTTGTATTTATTATAATATAATCGAAGCGAGTATAGGCCTATATGTATAGACGCGAGGGAAATTGAAAAGCAGCATGCTATGTGCGTTAGAATTTCAGTTATGCAAGCGATTTGCTCGCTCGCGTGTGTATTATAGCCGATCGATTATTTGTTCCGGGAGAAAAATCATTGGTATTTTCAGAAAGTCAATGAACTATTGTGGTTTATATGTATATAGATTCATTGCGAATTTAATGATTCTTGACGTACAATAATCGAACCACTTGTCCCTATACGAAAAAGAAAAAAAACTTGCACCACTAAAAAAGAACCGATTATTTCCACATTTTTAACCTCTTCTCCCCTTGTTGTCCACGTCAGCTAGCAAAAAACACCATCCTCATCTCACACCATACCGCAAAAAACTCTATACAAAAATTTCCCGTCGCTCGCTCCGATTAATCAGCCACACATTATGCTCGATTTCCCGCTCGCTTCTGTATGTAACACCTCATCCGCGTGCGCACAATGCACCTGTGTCGTCGTCGTCGGTGTAGCAGCGGCGGCGGCGGCTAATTGATCGGATGACGCTGCTTAATAGTGCTGAAATTTTCGTGCGCGCTTTTTTTCCGGAACCGCCGACGCGCGAGACAGATGCAAATTTGTTTATATTGAGGAAAAAAAGTCGTTAGCGAGGGCGGATAGGTGGATAGATGGGTGCGAGTGGGAAGAATGGGAGCGATGGATCGATGGGTGGATAGGTGCGGATGTAGAGGCGTGTTGAAGGGGGGAATTTTGTGAAGCTAGGAGAACGGAATTTTTTTGTAAAACTGAAGTTTAGCGTGGTTTGGAAGTTCCGATATTCAGAATTTTTAACTAGAGTATTTTGGTTTCGGAGATATCGGTGGTTATAGTTGCTGATTTAGTTTTAAATTTATCGCAAATGCCTTTGTGAGATATGAATGTAAAGTTTCTTGTGTGATTCCTTTCAATAATATATATTCAAAATAATTGATTGGATCGAACGAAAACCACAAAATACATTTCTGCGCCTGTTTTTATCTCTACCGTTTGAGAATTTTATGAACGGCTATTTTTATGTGAATATCAAATGTACACCGATTTATATTCACATCTATTTTGCACCTTCGCATATTACAAACGTCAATAACACACGCACAAAACATTTTAATTAATAACAATAAATAATTTACCAGCAAGCAGCAAGTCGCACAGTTATAAATAGTGACTCTCTCCGTACAGTTTATAAATAAAATAAAAAATTCAACGACATTTACTAACGTAACTCGGACGCGCCTGCAATATGTATATAAATATCATTGGGCAGCGCGCGCAGTTTAAAGCCGCAGCCAGTCATGAATGAATAAACTCTACAAATCACTCGACAAATTTTATCGTCGAACGGCCAATACAATCTATAATAGGACATTGAATAATGGTCATTGTTAATTCTCCATCGATATAAACTGCGCGGGCGCTAGCTCTATAATACAGACCGGCGAAACCAGTGGCTTTTACCGCGCGCGGGTGAACACATTTGTAATCGTCGGTGCATTACTGCACTTTGGACTCCATATCGTTCTGATATCAATTTTTCAATGATTTTTTTTTACGAAAAGCTCTAATTGCGCGCACACACACTATAGTCAAACAACGATAATGTCGCGAATGTCATTTAACAAGCGGAGCGACAAGTAGATTATCAATGTTTTTGAGACTATATACAGATAAAGAGCGAATTATAAAAATGTACACACATCGAACATTAACAAAGTATACTTTCATTGTTACAAGCGCGTGCACTGACCCATTAATCAACTTTCATAATCCTAAATTAAACATGCATGCACACATCAATCAGGCCTATCTCATATATTCGCGAACAAACCAGCCTCGTCAATAATTAAATAACCGCTCGACGATGACGGCCAATTGCTTGCAACTATCGCAGCAACGAGGAGGAGGAGAAGAAAAAAGAAACGAGAACGAAAAAAGACATCATCCATCCCGACCTTTCGACTCTTTCTCATAACGTCGTCGTCCCCTTCGTGCATTGTTCCTCTTCATTAATAGCCGACTTCCGCGAAGCGCCGATTAGATATACAAACTCCCGCTCGCGAAATGCGCGCGCGCGCGATCGGCTTCCGGGACGCCATCGTTGCTACTCCGATAAGGCTGCGTATATACCAGCTGCACCGGATGCGGGGATTTTCTCCGTAGCATCATGTGTGTGTGTGTGGATGTATGCGCGTTCATTTGCACGTTAATTAAAAATAAATTTGGGGAACGAGGTGAGGATTATCCGCGAGGTGAGGGCGGTGACAATTTTTTTTTGGAGGGTGTGTTGTTGTAGGTATAGGATAAAAGGTGGTCAACGGAGGGTAAATAAGGGGTGTTGAAAATCATATGGTTTGTTAACATTTATTGATAAGCTTTATAGATCTTGTGGTTTGAGAGAGCAATGAATATAAATTAATGAAGTTGAAGATTAATCCTCTAAATATGAATAAGATAAAAATTATTGATGACAAATGCAAATGAGTAAAAAATTATGAATTTTCCCTCTTTACGCAATGTCAATAATGCTGTATTATACCTTAAAAAGAAAAGTGAATGTATATATAATAAAACGCCTATTTTTCATACAAATTTGCGCAAACAACCAACTTTTATTGTTATATTCGAACTATCAGATGAACAAAAATACATACATGCATTTCAGCAATTTTATTGAAAACTCACCAACGCCCATTTCGCAGTAGCAACCTCGTCTCTCCCGAACTCCTGCATACCATTAATACACCTCCCTTCAAAAACCTCAATATCCGTTCCCCGAGAGCCCGCATAATCGAGCGTTTAATTAAAATTTCCTTAACAATTTGTGTTCCAGGTAAATATGCAGCCGGAAAACAATACCTACCCCACCACTACAGCTCGTCTGCGCACTCGACGCCCGTCAGATTATACGTATTATACACATGATATATATACATTTTCGTGGCCACTCTCGCATTTTGCGCTATACTTTAATTATAAACAAAATCGCGCATTATGCAGAGGAGAGAGCTGGCGTAGCGGCATGAGCTTATAATTACGCGTGGATATTAACGCGGCGCTTGTAATTAACGCGGTTTCGCCTTTTTTCACTACACTATACCTCCGTCTATTACATCCTAGCATGCATTTATTTTTCACATAAATAGAGTACGTACACTGTATTGTATATGGATGGGTATACATGGATTTGTACGAGTAAACGGCGATTGTCATTGTCAAATCGCTCGTTCACGGATTTCATGCTGTGGCGATATATATATCGGCGAAGTGGGCGCATTCGGCCGCTCGTAAAGTTATATATACGGCGCGTCCTTTGAAGCTCTTTAATGATTAATTTACACGCCGGTTAAAGTGAAATTGGTGTTATAAATAATGGACGCGAGCGACGTGCGCCGCGGCCACTGGGTTAAGTTGTTTACCCCTTGTAACGATCCTCGATGGATTAAATAATAGCTACAGAGTAATGCAATTAACTGTCCCGCCCCAGTCTGCGCTATACGGACTCTTTCCCGCGCTGCCCAATATATTATTCATGTTGTGCGTTGTTTAAGTTCGTTTTGTCGGTCGATGGTGGTGAAAAAAATTGGGTTATAATTACAGAGCTTTGCAATTTTACTGATGGCTGCGGTTATTTGCACTTTTTTATTGACTTATACGTTCACTTTGCGTGTAATTTATGAAGTTATAGGGGAAAGAATTTAAATCTACAGTCCGCAAATAGATAAAAATTATAGTTTTACATGACAATAAAATTTCTTTCATATTGACTTCCGATCCGAGGATCGCGTATAACACGCGCATTCAAAATAACTATATGGCAGCTCCCATATAATAATTTTTTCATTAAAACTAAAACTACACGCGCACTGGCAGCATCACCCCCCTGTATCGTAAATAAGCCTTATTCAAACACACTCAGGCGGCTCAATGCCGAATTATCCCGCTATCTCGAGCTAATAAAAGCCATCTATCTTCTTTACCAATCGCCTTCCCAGCGCCTCCGAACAATACTCGCTGTACCCCGCGTACGCGTGGCGTATATAGGTAGTACTGCAGCGCGTAATCCTCGCCCCGAGACCGAAGAATGAAAAAAAAGAGAGAGAAGAGAGAATCTACTCCTATACATAATACGAGTCGACGTCATAATTCTGCGATTTCAATGCGTCGGAGGGGAAGAGAGAGAGAAAGGGTCAAGCGTATATGTGTATACGCACACACCACCCCCTCCGGAAAACCGAGCGAGAGAGAGAGAGAGCGTGAAGCTAATCGCAATAAAAATAAATTCACCGCGGGGCGATGTTATAACGGTAATCCGGCGCGTGTAATTTTAGCGAGAGAGTGAGTGAGTGAGAGAGCGCCTTCGGCTGTGTTTGATCATCCCGGTATGAGTTGAGCGCGCGCGCGTTCATTGTGTTGCGGACGGGGTATATGTATACGTGAGAGAGATACAGAGAGAAGGATGGCGAGTATTATTATGTTTCGCGCGAGTGCCAAATCCGTTGACGGCGAGGAAGAGAGAGTTGAGGCTGATTGTTTTAATGAGGGGAAGGCCCGCGAGTTATGGGTTTAATTATCTTTCGGGTTATATATGCGCGATATGTTTTTAAACGTGGCTTTTGGCAATTGCAACTGCGAGGTACAGGTATATAACTGCCTGTAGCTTTTCGAAAAAAGTATTTCTCATGTAGTTTGTACTTTTGGATTGATGGCATAAAGGAGGTATTTACGTACACGCGAGTACACGTTTTAAAATATTTAAAACACGAGGAATTTAACTTTTTTAACCGACGTGAGAAATCAGGTATTTTATGTATGTTGTACATACATCACGCATTATACTTTAAGAAAAAATCACAGACAATTATTAAAACACCACTATATTAGCACCACAACATTCGTCCAAAAATCACCGTGACATTTCTTCAAGCCCTCCCTATATATACCTCACACAACGCGCACCATATCAAACAATCGTCGCTAGCAAAGCCATCAAACCCATACGTTCACCCCCAACCTTCGATTTCTGGGACATATACGCTGCACACACAGACGCGACGCGCGCGTACAGGGCCCGAGGCGGCGTTCCGTTCGCACCTATATATATATATAACACGAACCGTCGCGCACGCACGCACGCACCCCTCTATGTACGCGCGTATATTGCCCATTGGCGCCCGTTATCGATTGGCCCGCATGCGTTATATGGCGTGTCGGCAGAGAGAGAGAGACAGAGTTGACAGCGCGGGCTGCGATGGTGCATGTATATATAGGAGGTTCAGTAAGGGAATGGCCTCGGTCTATGGGGAGAGGCGCTTTTGTTGGAGAGAAAGAGTGTAAGTTGTTGGTCGTGTGCCTTCGAAGGTTGTATAATAGGAATGGTTCAAAGATGGATCTTAGATTTCGTGTATCTTTGTTAATATTGTACAAAGCTCTGTTTGTAATTTAAAATGTATAGAAATATCATGATAGATCGTGTTGAACCAATAACTGTCTCGAATTAAATAATACCCCATTTTACCATAAGTTTTTATCAAACGTCGTATCAAACCCATCGGCTGCATTATTCATATCCCTAAACACGATATACCCCCGGCCCATAAAATCACCTCATCTCTCCCAATCCCAATCCCATTCAAAAACCCACCCCCGGCAAACTAATAGTTACGATCTCTGCACTGCACCCTATCTCCTCACCATCAGTGCATATACCTATAGGTATGCATATATAGTAGAGACTCGCCCGTCAAATCCCCGAATAACCATCGCGATTACGTCGAGACTGTGTATAGATCGGCCTACCCCCATACGAATCACGCCGCGGCGTAATCAGCCTAGAAATTTTGCGATGCAGCAGCGACGCATGTACAGTGCGGTACAAGGGAGCGAATAATTGAGAGGAGGAGGCGGCGGCCGACGATGATGATGATGATGATGCTCATGATGGCGAGGGGAGAGGCGTAATTGCGGATGTCGGGGAGAGGCGTTTTTCCGTATGCGTGTGCGTGATGGGGTGGTTGTGAGGAAAGGGGTGAGTTGGATCGGTGTTGATGAATATGTATTTAGTAGCGAATGAAGGAAAGTGGTTGTATTGTTTGTTGTACCGGATGCTTACAGTTCATTTATCGCTTTGATTTTTATTCGAATGCGTCTATTTCCTGATTATTTAGCCGACGATGAATCGGAATACTGTGATGGTCTATAATACACTTGCTATCGCGTTGTACACCGTTGAACCTTGATTTTATACCATAAGCGCGCGCTTTAACCGAAAAAACTTATATGCTCGTATAACGGATACCCAAACAGCCTAAACTCGACAATAACAAGCTCATTCGACAAAAATAGAGCGATTAACATATATACCATCGCTGATAAAAAAGTCGAGCAGCAGCAGCAGTACGGCCATTAAAACTAGCATTAAGATTACCAAACGACTGTCAAAAAATACGCTTCCATAATCGCCTTTATAACCCACTTTCGTCATACTCGCACTCGACCCCTTTTTAATCTAAATTAACCCATTTCCAGTTACGCCATTCGTGAAAACTCGAGCGCGTTATATAGATTATATATACATACCCGACGCGCACGTTTTATCGGAACGCGGGGAGAAAGGGACGCCTAATTGCCCCGCGATCCGATAAGGCAACGCGCGCGCGACCGACTTTTAATCCCGAATTTATCGAACTACGATTATAAGTTCGTTTTCCTTGCAGAGATAGCGAGAAAGTCTCTCGCGCGAATTAAAATTCCCGCGCGGGAACAGAGAGTTCGCTGTGCGTGGTTGCTCGCGTGCATGCGCTTTATCCATCACTGCGGTACGTGCGGTATGTATAGGAGAGACGGGGGAGGCGAAAGAGATAAGGAAACGGCGCGCTTTCTTGGGGGCTATTTATATATGTTTTTCTTTTTCTTCTGTGCGGGCGCGGCGCGGAGTTTTATTGGCGAGGTCAGGTCGCGGGTGCGCGCAGAGGTGAGCTTGGATTTTTAATGGTCGTGCGCGGTGATTTCGATTTCGTCGGTATGGGTAATGAATTTCGCGAGTGTGGTGTATATAGTGTTTTATTTGCTGAGGAAGCTTGAAAAAAATATAGTGATATTGAGAGTAGTATACTTAAAGATTATTTGCTAAAACTGGTGTACGAATAGAATTATTCATTTTACTGCGGTATAGATTTGCAATCGTAACATGACTATGACACATATTTATCATATTTACTAGGCACATATTTGTATACATTTGCAAATATAAAAAGTGTTACGGACGGATATCCCTATATATGAATATGCAGAATAATAAGTGGCAAAGAGCACAAATATGACAGCGATTAGCGCTAGTTGCCTCGTGAGTCGGCCGCCCTGGTTCGAACCCAAGTGTTCGTCACTTTTTAACTCGTAACAGAAGATACATTTTAATAATATTCGTTAAAATCGCTCATTCAACCTTAAATCATTCCTCAGCAAAAACCGCACCACCTCTATATAATTCTCCTCACCTCGCCGCACACCACCCGCCGCAATATGTTACCGCTAAACGCTGCATTACAGCATCACCGGTGCGATAAATCGCATCAACAATAATCAGCCGGCTGATTAATGATCCCCTGGTGGCCCGAAACTAGGCCACACGCATCTATCCATCCATCCATCCCCAAACCTAAATGCGCGACGTCGTCCCAGAGGCACTCGGGGCACACAGAATCAACAATTTATTTACCGTCTCGACGCGCGTTCCCGCATTCCAAAAAGCCTACTTCCTACACACTTCTTCTTCTACTACTATACCTCCGAGAAGAAAGAGGGAGGGAGCTTTTGAAAAAACACTGTTCGCGCGTGACTGTCAGGATAATGGAAAAATGAGCCGCGCGGCGAAAATCGGGCCATTAGCCGGGCAAATATTTGAGCGCGGGCCCTCGCCACGCGTAAAAATATTGATTTTCAAAGACACGCACATGTAGTACATGCGTGACCTTTGCTGACGGGGCTGTGTGTATGGGGCATTAGTGACAGTTAATTAGGCGGCGATTGCCGTGCGGCCTCTGTCATTAATTTCGATTACGCGCGTTTAGCGGTAATAACAATGTTTATCGGCGCGTCACGCATAATACATACGCGGGGTGGTGGTGGTGGTTGCTTTTTTTGTCGGCCTTTGCTGGGGTTAGGTTATTGTCGTGTTATCGGCTTATCATCTGTAGGCTGCTGATTGACAGGGGCGTTCAAAAAGTCTTTTATTTCTTGTCAGTTGGTGATTATGCTGGGTATATATAAAATGAAATTGAGTTACAAGTGCGCGTGTAACCTTGAATTTTTTTATAATATCGTGGGAATCCTTATCACATTTCTCCAGTTATATACATTTATTCGTTCATAAGCACAATTTATAATGCAATAAAAAATTGTGTTTCTATATCCTATAACAACTATATTTGATTAATTTTTCTCTCTCTTTCTCATGATAAATCACAGCCTTTATTGAATATTACCGCGACCGATGTACACCTCAATATATATTTATTATAAAAAAGAAGAAATTACCGTACATTCATCACCCAGCACCATAAACTGCCTTAAGAAAACTACAATTCATCAACGCGCGTTTTATAGAAATTTGTTCTACAAAAGCTACGCGTACTCTGAATACCTCGTATACCTACAGCCGTCGTTTTAACGCGCCAAAAGAATAATAAGCCACACGAAAACATAATCTCCACCATCACTCATTTCCCCGCGGGTATATAGTAGTATCACTCGCGGGCTGACGAAAAACTCTCCGTTAATTTAACGAAACCGCTCTTCGCACCTCTTACGCCCAACAAACTCGAAACGCTCCTTACACACACATACACCTAGGCAGTGAGAGACGCGGAAGACAGAGACGAATGATTAATGAGCGCGCCTGGGACGTTTTGATTACGGCGGCGGCGGCTGGGCCGTTGGCTTCCGGCTCGTGCAATCACGACACGCAATTAGAAGATAAATCATTTGTAACTTTGAAATCCAAATCAAGACGCGGCTCGTTCCTACGTTTTCGGCGTCTTCATTGTGCCGCCTCACGCGCCGTATATAGTGGCGCAATCAAATCCCCTCTCTCTCTTCCCTCTATTACTGAAGAGGATGAGAGTGTATAAGGTTTTGTTTGTGTGTCTGTCTGCTGCACGAGTGGAGGGAAAATTCGCGAGGGAGAGTTAAGTAGTCGGGGCGAGGCCAGAGCTCTGTTAATAAATCGTTGTGTAAACTGATGAATCGCCGCTGGGATTATTGTCGAGAGAGAGAGAGAGTCGGGCTTGTTGCGCGCCGTCGAGCTTGTTACACGCGTGTATTATATCGCAAGTATACGCGAGAGAGGTAATTTGGATTTTTTGATGTTTTCATGATGAGCCGTGATGGATGCGTTTTGGAAATTGCAGCTGCGGGGTTAATTTCGAGGTGGCTCGTGGTAGTGCGGTCCTTTTGTGGATAATGGAACAACTTTTGTACAATAATTATTATTAAAAAGTATATGTGTCTTTGAAAGGAAAAATTATTATTATATTTTATATAATTATAAAATATTGATACGATTCTTATATTTAATTAACAAAAGTCAGCATAATTTTTGTATCACATCCTTATACATTTTATTACAACAATATATATATACACAGGTCACTGAATAAAAACTAAAAATATACATATAACGCAATTCGCAGTATTTTTAAAATAATATTCATCCTTCGGTAACGTAAACACGACCTAATTTCAAATCCACCCACATCGCTGCGTCATTTATATACACATATATATTCACTAATTACCAAACAATATTTTATTCCTGCACATTTAAATACAGCTGTAAGTATATTACGCGCGCCCGGGCGTGTCGAAACTTCGAGCTAAGCAAAATACAACGCGGTCTATTTACGAAACAGCGCTGCAACTTCGCGAAGTAAATTAACGCAGCGGCCGCGAAGAAGTGACACGCGCGCCGGTATATTAATTATATACATAATCATAAGCGCGAAATTTTCCCTTACTCGGGGTTCCACGAACACTGCTCGCCTTTACATTATATTATACACGCGCGCGTGTCGACAAAAACATCTCGTGTAAAACAAATTGTCCAATATAAATATACACAGCGCTGCTATATACTACCTCATTACGCAAACTTTCAGCTTATAGCATATTTTTACGTATTAACGTCAACAACAACAACAACAACGCGCGCCAATCTAGTTCGCCCGCCGCGAAATTAAATCAAAAGCCAATCTCGCCTACAACACGTGCGCGCGGCGCGCTTGCAAAATTTCTCGGCGTAATTGCAGCGTCAATCGTCGCGCGCAATCTCGCGACTCTTTTCCGAGGGAGAGACTACGACTTCATGCACTTTATACCTTCGTCCCGTCCGTAAATTAGCGAGCGGCGTATAATTGTGTCGGAAAAACGTTGTGCAAAGGGACGCTGGCCGCCGTGTTCGCGAGCGTTTGGATGTACGATGTGTGTGTATATAGGATTGTATATGATGCGGTAATTAATATTACGGTAATTGTCGTAACAGTGATTGATGTTGTAATAACCTCGGATACTACGATTGATTTGGGACGCGCGTCCTTGTTCCCGTATATACTCGTGCATTTTAGAAAATCGAAGCGCAGTAGCTGGTTTCTCCGTAGAGGTGAAAAGTTTTTGCTAAGCTTTTTCTCTGGCTGTTTTCATTGATGATTTTTCTGTTCTGTAATAAAGATCGATCGCTCGCTTCTCTATTATTGAAATACATATATATAAGTACAGTGGCGCTTTTTGTTGGTGATGAGTTTAAAAAAAAAAACAATTATACAACGTGCACGCGTTCCCTTGGATTCACCACGCAGCCAATCAATCAATTGAGAAAGATGGAAAGCCCGCCTCAGGATAAGTTCAAAGTATCCTCTTACAAGCTCTACCTCGCTACCATGCTATATCATAATACTACACCTATCGCATGAAAGTCTTTTTTATTCCCATGGCAGCTAATGAGGATTCGGTCGTATTAATTAGTCGTTATATATTACATCAACCTGCACTCACACGTATGTGTACGTACATGTATATACTCATTACGTATACCGGCGCATCCACCTTTATATACACAAGCATATACATAAAAAGTCCATTTACATAAAAATAATTAGTTACTGTTCGAATGGAAAACTTGCAAAACCATAACGCGGGGATCGCCATCATGGAAAATTATTTATATATGAACCTCTGTAACACAGATTGCGCAATTATAGATGTAACAAAAAAGGAAACACTATACACCGTCGGATTCAAATGACAAAATTATTACTGCAACCCTAGACTCTCTCATCTACCTCCATTTATCTACACTCCGCGCTCAAAACGCACAACAATTCTTTCCCTCTCTCTCTCTCCGTTATAAGACGCTGCTCTGCTCGCTTATCTCCCGCGCGCTCGCGCTAATTGTGACACGTAAGGCGATTAAGCGCGCATTGTTGCCGGGCTAATTAAGAGACGACTTCAGCTCGCGCTGGCTCACTTTCTCGCTGCTAGGAGTGGAGGGGGATTAATTAATCCGAATTGCCGCCCGCGAGTATAGATAACGCAAGCGCGTCTTCCGTGCGTGCGTTAGAGGCTGGGGGAAAATTATACATTCAAAAGGAGAGACCGGGCTTTATTTGATTCGAAGATGGTGATGGGGGAGCGTTCGGTTCTTCCGGGTGAATTGCGTCGTTTGCGATATTGTGATGTAAGCTGTCTGTTACGTCTGCTTATATTCCTTTTTTCTTTATTTGATGTTTATTATAAAAAATTGTAGAATAAGTTTAAAAGGATGTTTAGAGGTGAGGCAATATTTTCTCGAATTTTTAACAAGTGATAATTAAATTACGCGGTTTTCTTCAAGACCTAAATAAACGCCGAAATTGAAAGCATAGTAAAACCTTAATAACAAAAAAAAAGAAGAAGTGCTAACTCGGTGCATTCTAGCATCCACTTTTCGTATACACTGCATACACATACACTTCCTTTCTTTCTTCCTCTCTCTCCACCGCCATAGTCGCCGCTTATTAACACCTGACTTTATTGCTCTATACCCGCCGCCGCACCGAAAAGCGAGGAAGAAAGCTATACACTAATGAACGGCTTTTCGCGCGTGTCTATATGTACAAGGCGAGATGCTCGACAAATATTTTCTTTATATTAAACGAATCGAGCCACGCGCAGATGGCTGAAATAGGAGACGCGCGCGCGAGGCCGTGATTTCGTTTCTTTGCCGCTGATGCGGATGAATGGAGGGATGGAGAGGGATATGTCTTTGTCGTCGTCGTCGTCGTCGTCGTCGGCGTTTGTAGGTAAATACGATTACGTCAGAGAGGTCTGGCACTGCAGGGTGGATATTAATGAATGGGAGATGTATTTCATTTAATGCGCAAATAAGTTGCGTAATGGGGAAATAGGATGGTGTGTCCCACGGGGTCTCGGTATTGTTTCATAAGAATTATAATCTATAATTAACTAAATATAATATATTTAATATAATATCTTTCTTTTTTAATATACTACAATAAATATATTATCGATTGACGTAGAGAAAAAAAAAATTTCAAGTACGGCACGTTTCATACGTTTTGAATATTTTTCTAATAGAAATGACATTTACAAATTTTTTCATAAAATACATTTCTACGGAATGATCATTGTTTAAAAACGTTATACATTGTATAACTTATTTAATAATTTATAAAAAAAAAAAATGAAAGTATAGAAAAAAGACAAATGAACTGCGTTGTGAAAAGAGTCAGATTTTTATATGTCCATTGAGGTTCAGTTGATGACGAAAAACACATCGCAGGTGTATGCCCATATTTAAGTAAATCAAAGTATACTTCAATTTTGCAACAAATATTCTCATATTCAACAAATAAATCTTAGCATTTCCACTCACCTCCTCAAACCGCGACCACCCATGCCAACCCAATCATTCTCTCCTCCACCCTTTATCATTCAAATCCTCCCCTTAAGAAACCCAGAAAACCTCACCAGAAAACCCCCTGATCGCCAATCTCCATCTCCCAATACGCACAATTCTCGGGACCCAATCTCTCCCAGAAAAATCTCTCCGCGCAGCGAAATCCAAAACCTCGGGCCGCGTCCTTCCCCCTTTCGGAATTTGCATCTCCACACCGAGAGAGAGCAAGTACAGCAGCCACTCTCCCAAGACTATACTACTCCCTTCGCCCGAAACTTTTCATCCACCCCTTTGTTCCTCTCTCTCTCTCGAGCCGCTCTCTCTCTCTCTCTGGTACAATAGGCCCTGTCTTATTTACATTCATTACGCGCCGCTGCCGGCGTCCCTCTGCCATGCAAAGTTTTTCTCGATACACTCTCTTCTTTCCTTCGTGTGTATATGTGTACGTACACATCTATATAGCTTGGGCTCTTTAAAATCTGCGATCGGACGGCGGCGCTCAAACAATGAGTCACGTCGATCGTCGGCGGCGGCAGCAAACTTCATTATTCTCAATTGGCTCGTAACCATAAGCGAGCATATGGTGCATCGTTGCCACTGCTGCTGCTGCTGCACATGCATCAGCAGTTCTCCCCGCGTGCAAACACAGGCATATACTCGGCGATTGCCTTTAAAATGTTTAAATTGGCCCGTTGTTGCTCAGAATAATCCCGGGCTCTGTTTGCCGCTCGGTCAAATTGTTATCAATCCACTTGGCTGCCCGCCGATGCTCTTGAACCCACTCTCTTTCTCTCTCGGGCACTTGGGGGATTTTTTATTTTTAATTCGAGGACCCGCCACCGCCGAGTTTTATCGATAGGAGAGGAGTGGGCACTCTTTTAAATAAATTTTTGCCCCCCGTCCTCCCACGAGTCGAGTGGCTTTTAATTCTTTGTTTTATGCGAATGCGCGAGTCTTTTTTCGACGAGAGAGAGAGAGAGCGTTTTTATTATCATTACGATCGGCGAATATAACGCTAGTGTTTGTTTTTCTCTTTTCGCAGAACGATGATGGGATAATGGATTTCGAGGATGATTGATATATATATTTTGCGGTGGAAAAATTATGGGTCGCTGCATACGCTGTGAGCGTGTGTTTATAGGGTACTTAAGTGCGGATAATTGAAAAATTCTGTGGTAAGCTTTGCGCCGAACGTTGGTTCTTTGAATGAGATTTAACGATTAAAGGATTATTAATAATGTTTTCCGACCTAGAAACTACTTTATTCCTGCTATGAATGTTGAATGCTCCTATTAAAAAGTTCAACTTTCAGCTTTAATCCCGCACGGCCGGCGTATTAATTATTTAATCCTTTTGAAGAACCATTGCTAAAGACTCCAAGAAAATCATATAACCCAGTTTTCAGCATTTTGGTATAATCTTGTTCCAAAAGAATACTTAAAAACTAATTCATATACTACCGCGTTGAAAATTAATTCGCTCTATATACATACGAAATAAATCCCTCTTTTTGTTATATAACACGCAAAACTACTACGACGCAGCTGGTGTACTTTTTCAACCATCACCTTAATTTCACTCGACGTAATCTTGCGAATCTTGACGTCTTGCTCAAAAGCGCCCATCATACTCCTACTAAACAATGCCTCATGCCCTCCGATTCAAAAATCAGCGCTCTCTCTCTCCTACGCGAACATGCAAATCCGTGCGCGCGCCCTCGCGATTGATATCTCGGGGGGCAGCTGCTGCTATAGGGACTTTTTCGCATCGTCGCTCTCGCTCTCTCGGTAAATTATTCGCCGCCATAAATTCCCCCGGCCGCTGTCATTCGTCAAGTGTCTTTTCGGACTGCCGCCACTGCTGCTGCTCCGTTTTTGCGCAGCCTCCCTCGCTCTCAACCCTTCCACTCTCGTGCTATCCTTATTTTTCATTGATTGGTGGTAAGGGGAAGAGGACGACTGCCTCCGGGGTTCCCGGGGAAAAAGGAAGCGCAGGAGGTGCCAGCAGGTTCCGGAGATATTCCGCGGGAATTGATGGTTTTTGGGGGGAGAATTATGTGTTTGTGAACGCGGGGGTATATTTTGTGGGTTTATTGTTATTGGAAAGTTTTGAATTGTAAAAACAACGGCGAATCGAAAATATTTTTTTTTATGGATTTGGGGAATACTGCCGTTATAGTGTGTTCTGTGGTGAAAAATATTTGTTGCTGAAATGAAGGAAATAAAAATGTAAAAATCGAGAAAATAAACAATTTTGTAGATCAAATCTATTTTCATTTGATGTACAAAATAAAACTTCAAAATGTATATAAATACGTTATTATACTTATCGAGTTTTTACAATTTGCCATCACCGCAAGTACAAGTAACAGACGTAAAATCTCAAAACGGAAACGTTGCGTTTCGGCCAATTTCACGCGCGCGCACCGCTCAAAAAGCTCAGACCTCATAAATTATCCCATCGTTATGCCGTAAAAAAAGAGCCACTCCAATATCATCTCTCTCGAAACTTCCGCAAAAAATAAATCGATTCCACCGCAAACCCGCGGCCTCCATTCTCACGTCTACTGTATATGCTCTCTCTATCTTTCTTTCTTTCTCTCCCACGCGCACGGAAACGCCAATTGCGAGATGACGGACTTTGCTGCTGCTGCTGCTGCATACAACAGAGCCACTGTCTCTCTCTCCCTCTTTCTCTACCAGCAGCTTCATCTCTCGGTGAATATATAAAAAGACGTCGCAGTCGTCGTCGCAGACGTCTCGGGCGGACAATGCGCTCGTTTGTTTATCTCGGATCGCTGCTATACTGCTGCGCTGAGTAAGTGTAACGCGAATCGCGGAGATGGGGTTTCGCATGGGAAAATCATCGCCGGTGCGTGAGTTGATGCTCAGCGCGCATTTGATTATCTGAAGCTTGCGTATTATGCGTGTGTGTGTGATGTATACAGATGGGAGATAAGATTTTGGGCTGAGAGAGGCTTTTTTTAATTGGCGTTTCGTTACAATACGTGTGGTTGGTACAAAGGATTTTAAAATATTGTCGAGGGTGGATTGTGGGAGAATGTACATTTTATTTCAACGATTAAAATAAAAGTAGAGAATAATTAATTCGTTCGAGTCGTGTATTATGTATAGAGTTTCATTTGAATATTTCAATGGAACGGGGTGCTGTGTGAAAAAATGTCGATTGAAAAATTCATTTCCCGATTATATATATAAATGCGAGCGAGTTTCAAAGATATATGTAACTTTTTTCCACGTGATTCTGTAATAAAAAATTCCACAAAACGTTTGATTCCGTCGGCAGACGCGCAGACGATTTTAATTGTCAAAAAAAAAAGAGAGAGAAAACGAAATATATAACAGAGACTACACGCGCTGGCGATTTCAAAAGGTATATATTATATTTTTCCAATTGAAATTAATCAAGTGCGGCGAGCGCGCGGTTGAATTAATTTAAAAATTATTGCTGCGCCTTTACTCCTCTCTCCCGCGGCAGCCTTTTGAATTTGATTTATCGAAGTTTAACATTTTATATGAAATTGCTTTAATAAAGTTCAACATATTTCGCGTTTTAATAAAATTGAGTAGTCCTATAGCTGCCGTTTCAAAGGCTGCACAGCCGCTGCGTATATTTACACGAATTTATATAATATTATTAATATATACCAGTACAATAAATAAAATTGCTTGTAAACAAAAGACAAAAAGCTCGACCATCCGTGCATTATTTTCTCAAATATATATACATCGTCCGATATAAACGCACACAAACCAAGCGGATTTTCCAGCTACAAGCGCGCCGTCGCGTCTGCTCCTCCTAGACACCGCGCCGATACTTGGCCCGATATACTCTCCCTCCCTCTCCATCCCCGACGCAATAATGAAATCGAACTTTCATGTAGTTGAAAAGTAACGTCGAGGGGCCAAGAGAGAGAACCTCAGCCAATATATATATAGAGGGAGGGGGAGAGAGAAAAAAAAAGTTATAAATGAAGTCGATAACTCGGGCGCAAGTTCGCCGGCCGCGAGGATATTGTCCAGCGCGAATTCGAACGTGAAATACGTCCGATTCTCGCGTGCGCGCGCGTGCATAAAAGTATATAAAACTGCACGCGGCGCATTCAATCGCGAAGGGCAACTCGACGTCCATCAATCATAGGCTCGTTATTCTCTCTCTCTCCCTTTCGGCGGCGCGCCCTTTGCGCGAGAGCATGCGCGGGCTTTTTTGCGTATATATGCGTCCCGACGAATGCAAATGCACACGGGGAATGTCCTCGGAGGTATGGGCAAGAGCGACCCGCTGAGAGATGGGTTGAGGTATTTTTTGGGGATTGATCGTATATGGAGGTCCGCTATGGAGGTTAGAATGTTTATTGAATGTATAAGAGGGATGTGATTTATTGAGGTTGGAAGAAGGCCTGTTGGAATTGATATGTTTAGGGTTAATTAAAGGGGGTTTTTGGGTATGGTGTATGTATGAATGTTTTTACATTTGAGAGAAGAATATATGAATTTGCAAAGAGATATAAAAGATCTCTGGATGACCGTAACTATAAAGTTTTGAAATATTCATACAAAAATATCATTGTCCTGTATGTATTCAGTTTCTTTAAATACAAGAAATATTGTTTCTTAAAATAAAATATTATATTGAATAATATGTGCTTCTATACCGTTTTCCATATAAATATAGATTATCATTTTAAGATATCAAACGTCGATTTCAAATTACGCTTGATAAATATAATATTATACTCTCCATTGGATCGAACCCGATGTTACAAAGATAACGAGTTAAAAATATCTAGCATTTTTATATTAAATTTAAAACCATTGGAAATTGCACGTAAAACATTAAAAATTGAAATTTCGAATATACATCGAACACGCGCCCCCACACACATATACATAGAAAAGGCATAGAACTGCTTGGCAATCAATATAATGCATCAGCCCGTACGCGCGCACGCGCGCTATTTTATTCAGGCGATTGATATACCGGCGTATTATGTATACCAGATCGCTCGCTATAATAAAATGTGTATCAGTTTAATTGGCAACGTCGAGCGCGCATATTGCTTATCGACGACGCACGCGCACGCATTTTGCGCAGTTCTCATAATGAATATATCCATTAGGGCGAATGAAAATTGTTTTTTTTTTCTACGGTGATTGAAAATAATAAAACATATAATACTAATACATGTTTTATGACTTTATTCATAAAGCGGCAATTTCTATTATTCAAAGCTGACTCGGGCACGACGCGCCGCGAAAGTCGAGAGAGCGAAAGATTCAGAAATGCATAGGTGTATGTTATATATATATACATTATTATATATATGTGGATTTATCTGTCACGTTCGTCTCGAATTAGAACACGTCTAAAATCGGGAACGCGAAATTTGGACATTGGGAACGTACATGTGTATATTCGTTATTTTTTTTATAATACTATGATAGAAATGTTAACCATAAGTTAGCTCTTTTTCAGTTGACTTTATGGCAAAAAAGAAACATTGCTTGTATTTCATAATTATATAACCTAATATACATATGCTGGATGCGTTTATTTATCTAAAGTATAAGTATACGTTATGTACGTTTTATATTCGTACCGTTGTACATCAATAATGCTACTTGCAATCCATGAATCATAACTAATCATGTTTTTTCAAGTTTACATAGTTTTTCAATCTCGTTAACCAACTGTTACCTCATTGCATATATTTTTGCATTCAATCTGGCCTGCACACGTATTATCTCTTCTGAATTCTACTATTCATTAACTGAATATATAACCCCCTCTGCGTGAAAAAAAATACTACACGTCAATCCCATCACCATGAAACCTTGATCTCAAAAAAATCTGACTTTCCACTATCTATATAGTAGATTTATTAAAATCTCTGAAAAAAGTGAATATACGCACAGTTATTCCAGCTCCATCACGGCAGCCCCTCTCGAAATTGATAAATCACAACACGACAACAACCTCGTCGCAACAACGCAATGTCGCGACCCTTTTATATTCCTTCCGCACCCTCGAAACAATGCCCAGCTAAAACCTGCAGCGCCGCTGATGGAAAGGCAAAGGGCGCATCGGCCGGCACGAGTGTGTACACACATATACACAGCGCAGCAGCAGCAGCAGCACTCGCGAACGCTCGTGAGAGCAAATAAAACGCACGATAATGTTGCAGCAGGAGCGCACGCTTCTCTGCAATTACTACGCGAGGCCTAGAGAGAGAGAAACTCATGGGCGGGCGAATAAACAGCGGAGAAATTAGGTGCGCTGAGAGGAAGAGAGAAAGACAATTTATATATGAGGAAAGGGAGCGTTGGAGAGAGAGAGAGAGAGAGAGAGAGAGAGAGAGAGAGAAAAGTGAGGAATTGAAGGTGAAATGAAGGATGCAGAAGATGACGGGTAGAGTGTTGGGTGGAGAGGTGGATCGGGCTTGGTTTGATCATTTTTGGGACCTTTGCTTGTGTAATTGTGGTAGTGTTATACGTTTAGGATTATTATAGTTATACGATAAGGAAAAATTTAAAGAGAACCATAGACAATATTTAAGATAGTTCTCGATAACAATATATAGTCAAATCAAAGATTATGGATATTAAATAATAAAAATTACAAAATACAAAATATTTATATCTATTATTAGAAGCAAAGTGCCACCATAAGGTGCGCACTTTTTCCAAGCAACGCCGCTCATATATTTACGATATATTTTAAACCCTCAGATACGTATTCCCCCCATCTAACTGTATACAAATTTCTGCGCCGCGCTGTGCACTTTCATTATTATTCACGCAGCTCACTTATGCTAATATCGCTTCGGACAACTGTCGCGTGCACTGTAAATTTCTAACTTCAGTGACCTTCGAATCCACTCAAATTTAAATACCAAAGCGCACTTCTACCCGATCACCGCCGCGTTATACTACGCATCTATTTCTCTCACCGGGCGACTAATAAACAACTGTGTCGTACAAGCTCTCTCTCGCAAATCGACAACGCGTATATATCCCCACACTTTTACACCATATACGCCTGCATTTCTTTTTTCCTATATAGCCTCTCTTCCCCTCAAAAGCGCTGTTGCATATACATGACTCGTGAACGCGCGCGCGACTTCTGCGCTCTCTCTCTCTCGGTATATTGCGTCCGCGGAATAGGAAGCAATAAACGCGGTACTACATCACGAGGGGGGTATATATATACACGTATATACACGCGAAAGAACAAACCGCTCGAAAATCTCGAAACGTCCCGGGGGAGCGAGAGCGGCTGCTGCTACTGCTGTATGAAATAAAAAGCATCGATCTCTCGTACACGCGCGGACCGGAGTATTAAGGCTGCCGCTCGCGAGCCCGATATAACGGCCTCGACTCGCTCCCCCGACGCGATATAACTCAAATTCACGAATTTTTCTTTGTCCCGGGGTTAGAGAGTCGGCTCATTAATCTTTGAAGTGGATTAGCTGAGTTTTTTGCACGCGCGCGACCGAGGGAGAGGAGAAGAAGGCTGTTTCTTCGACGTGTCGAAGTTTCCTGTGTGTGTTGTGTGCGGACTTTTTACTTTGCTAGAGGTGGAGAGAGTTGCGAAACTGTGATTTAAAGTGCCCGGAGAGAGGGCGCGAAACACAGGCGCCGGGGTGAAATTTTGCCCCGAAATACACGGGGGTTGAGTGGAATTTTTCGGACAAGGGTGCGGCGGCGGTGATGGCTCGAGAGTATATATATAGTGGAGAGCGGTGCCGGAAAAGTTTTTACTGTGTGGTGTGTTGTAAAAATAGGCTGAAAAGTGTGTGATGATGATGATGATAGCTGGGCGGGAAAGGTGAACGGTTCGATCGAAATTGTTGAGAGTGTATTGATTTGTGCAGACGAATGTGCGCCCTGAATAACAGAATATTTACAAGAATATGAAGAAATAAAGTCATCGGTCACGTCAACTCGTCAGGAAAGCAATCAACGGTTGAAACAAAACATTGCAACATTTTCCATAACTATCATACGCAAAGTGAATTACGCTAATTCTTAGAACGGAAAGCCGTACTTGTAGCCTAACCGTCGTGGCTACAATTATTATTGACTGCCCACAAGTCAATACGCGAACGACGGACAAAAGGAACCTACATGCGCGCACGCATGCATCTCTCAAACCGCAACCAAACAGTCTTAAATTCCAACTCGCCTAACTTCATTATATACCTCTCGCAAGACGCACAGCAGTACTATAGTCATGTCAAGTAGGAAAACGGAAAAACGCTAGAGAGAAACCTCTCGCGGATATGCAAACGCGCGCGGCGCGGGATTAAGGCGAAGCCGCCGCGGCTCGCGCAACGGGAGCAATAGCCGCGGGATGAAGTAAATGGAATAAGCCGCGTGGTTCGCGGAGAGGGAAAACAATAAGCGCGCGAGCTTTGAAGAGAAAGAAAAAAAAAGAGAGTGAAGAAGGTTCCGGGAATACTAGTGCGAGGTGTGTGAAGGTGAGAGGAGGTAGGTTATGAAGACGGTGATGTGATGGTAACGAGGTGATTGTGTGCAGTGGAAGTGATGGTAATTGGGACCTTGTATAAAAAATAAATTTATATTTTCTTATAAATAACGTCATGTAGAATGGCAAAAAATAATCGATACGTATTTTTTATTTTTTTTATTAGTTGTAAATTGAAAGTGTTAAATAAGCTCATTCAACTTTTTCCGCGACGTCGCAGTAATATATTACTGTGATGTCATTAACATATTGCAGTATATCTTTATATATCAAAAATTCAAAAATTTCAAACGTCTGTAACTCGGTTAATATTCATCCATTAGTTGTGCAGTCCAGTCTATTCTTTTTCAATCCTCTAGAAGGTGGATGTAATGGATTTGTTCACGCAATGACCCAATTGGGTTATTCCGGATTAAGTTATCAGACTAGTTTCCATAAAGTTAGTTTTTTGTTGTCTTAGTGTAAATAACTGACGTAGTAAGTATCTATATTGACTGACGAATTATTATAAAGAATGGGAATCAAATTATTTTTACCGTCTCGACAGAAATATCTCAATATTTTAAAGGTAATTCGGTTTGTAGTATTTTCAATGCGCAACGGGAAGATTCTTTCGTTTATTCATTATAAAAAAAACGATTAATATTATTATTCTACTAACTGGTATAGTAGACAATATCGATTTACATATAATCTTATTTGTTACCAAGACAACTAAATAATGAACCTTGCATAAACGTGGCACACACGTTCAAGAAAAAATCACATTATGTTCCTTAAAATATTAATAAAATCCGTTATCCATCAAAAAACCCCAAGAAAAAGAAAATTAACAACAATCCACATTCCCCCACAAAGAGAAAAAAAAATCATCACCCGCGCGCCCCCATGCATCACCCTCCCCAATTTTCGCGCATTTATACTATACGCAACTCTCCTATACACCCCCCTCACGTACACGCATAGGCAGGGAGGGGGCAACGTGCACAATTTCGTTACAGCACACTCGGACAGCCGGCCAAACTCCCCCGACAGGAATAAAACTTTCGAGGCGCGCGTTAATGAGCACCTCGCGCGCAAGAATATATACGCGGGAGAGTTGGAGAAAAGGGAGCGGGATTAGGATACTAACGACGTAGCGACGTGCGGGAGATCCGATGATTCGTTCCTGAGGGGGAAAGAGACTACACTACGTGTGTGCCAATAAGTCGACTAAAGGCGTCGAGGTATAGGTTTTCCCCCGACGGACTACTACTACTAGTATACTGTGCTACCCCCAGGGTAATGGGATATCGAAAGGGTACTTCGGCAAAGTCACTGCGTCTTTTCAATCCTTGAGAGCTAGATTTCGTTTTAGCTTCGTAAAGCGTGAATTAACGGAACTGCACACACAACGGCCGCCTTATTGGATTGCACTTATAAAGAACTCGCTCGTATATTATATATGACTCGGGATCCGTGTCAAAACCCTGAATAATAGAAAAGATTAAACGGTATATTTGAAAAAAAACACAATAGGTAGCGTTATAGAAGAACGACACAATCGCCAAGTCATTAGCCTCTCTAGAAATTCAATCGCCTACATCTCGAGAAACGCTCATTATAGCCATACAGCCATATATAATAATACTTTTCCACGAGGCATATACCACTACTCGCGCTTTTTTACAGTTGTTTCTCATTACACCCGCCGAAATCTCTCTTTCACTCGCCGCGCGCGCGCGTCTATTTTTCCTTCTTCGCCGCCTCGGCGGGAATTCACCTCTCGTGGGCAATCGAAAGAGTTCCAGTACGGCTACTGATTGGCTTCCGGACCCCTCGTCGAGCGGGAGAGAAAATCCCGTGGGATGCGCGGAATCGAAAGAAAGCCGCTCGTTACCGAAATCAAGGAGGCTTTATATGCTAGGGGAGAGCGCCTTATTTATGGCTATTATTTATCGACGCGAGCGAACCCCTGCGCCTCTTTATTGCACGCTCTCTCTCTCTCTCTTTGCGGCACTTGATTAGCCGCTCATTAATTCCTTTTACGGCCTTTAAACCTGATTATACCCGAGGCCCGTATATCTGTACAAAGGAATTGGCGTCGTCTTTTCTGGATGGGGATATAAGGCGTATATTTCCATATTTAATATAGGCGAGCTTTTTCGCGCGAGTAGGACAAAGAAATTCGATTGGTCGGTTCTTTTCTACGGGGCCGTGGTAGCTCGTATAAATGTAATTAGAAGAGAGCTGAGGGATATGTATAGACGCGAGCTTTGTGGGTTAATCCGCGCTGGCGAGCAAGCCGAGTAATGTGATTGTAAACAGTGCGGGTTTACAGTTTATCTGCCGAGCGAGCGAGATTGATCGGGCTGAGATGTGAGAAAAGAGGTGTGGGAGCTGAAAAAAAAGTCAAGGGTACAATATAGGTCGCTGGATAAATGTCGCGTGTGTTGCGGAGAAATTCATTAGGCTCTGTGGATCATGCGCGATGTTTATTCGAGTATTGAGTCAATATTGATTGTACACGATGGGTTCGTGTTAGCTGGAAACCAAAGAAATCCTTTTATTTCGCTAAGAGTATGTGTTTATCACTTTCTCGTACAAAGGCCATTAGCAAAAGCTGCGTATAACCAACGAACCGCGCACAAATTACCTTCGCGTATATAATCAACTCTTATTCTCTAGCACCTCGCAGCCAAATCTCTGCGTACCTCACACCCAGTTTATTCCATCACACACATAACCGAACCAGCACACTGAAATGCGCAATCCTGGCGCGCAGAGACGAGCTCAAAAATTAATTAAATTTCGGCGAGGGACAAACCACTCGCACATACACAGGCACTAGTGTGACAATGGCGTTGAAAGGCGGTTATGCTACCTTACATTGTTCGGGCCCTTTGTCTTATATAAATACGACACGCGGCCGCCGCACTTCAAATATAGCAGTCATAAACCATATCGGCACATAAAGGTGTGTGTGTGTGAGAGAGAGGAAGGGTTCGGACTCTCGCTGTGCCTATTGTCGCCGCGCGTGCGAGGGAATCTATACGCGTGTGGTTGGGAATATAAGGATTGGAGAGAGAGACAATAGAGCGCGACGTAGAAAGGCGAGAGCTGCGCAGGTTGGAAAGGATAGGCAACCGAGGTTGTTGCCAATTGAATGGTCTCGGGTGGGTGGAAAAGCTGGGTGTAGGTGTACAAGTGCGGGTTTTTGTTTGGATAAGGGGGATATTTGGTGCGGATGTGACGAGATGAGAGGATTCAATGATCGAAAGGTGGCTGATTTTTAACTACTAAACTAATTTTGCATGACTTAGATATTAATAAAGTACTCGTATCTATAGTTTAATATATTTGATTTAATTCTTTGGAGATTATATAGAAAATAACGTAATCTAACGTTATTGTGAAGATTTTACAATTTATACGAGTTTGCAGCAGTTATCTATATGAAAGAGACATCGCGTAATAATATACGAAACTGAAAGCTACAGCGCTGCCAAGTATATTTATTCGACTTCTTATCATTGGATAAGTCTAATTGACACATCATTTTAAATACTAAAAGAGGAGATTCTTCTCTATTATATAAAAACACATAGCTTTGTTGATAAACAGGTACCTATAATTATCATGTCTATACATAAAATCATCCTACCAAACTATCTTTATTTTCAAAACGACATCCAGCCATAAAACCACTTATTACACCCAAGAAGAAAACATCCAACTGTAATACGAATTTGCCTGCATTACCACCCACTCCCAACGCGCGGCTGCGCATCTTAATACCTCCTTAAATCGCCGTAAATTTACACTCCCAGCCTCGCACCGTCCCTTTAACTACCTAATCCCACAATAAACTAAACAATGTACCCGCGACCACCAGCAACCACACACACACACGCGCAATACCATAACACCTCGAAAAACATTACCCACCTCCTATCTCTCGGACCCCTTCCTCGAACTCTCTCTCTCTCGCATATAAGATCGGAGAGAACCGGACCTCGGCCTATAAAATTACCCTCCTCTCTTCGCCCCTCCGGCTTATAGCGCGTCGCGGAATTAGAAGAGAGAGAAGGAAGTGCCTGCGCTGTGTGTCCGTGTCAGCAAGCGGTTTATCGGCGCGACAAGGCGGCGGACGCGCGGCGCGTCGGCAAATAGATCCGCGATATAATGCGAGTGCGCGTTGCTGCGCTGCTGCTGTTGCTGATCGTAAACATCGACGCGCGGGGAGAGATAGTTTTTTTATGGCACGTGTTGATGGGATGCTGATTTCAATTTTTTTTTTTTTATGGCGGGAGGTGTAGGTTGTGCAGAGGAGAGAGAGAAGCGGTTTATGGGAGAGAGGAAGGGGAAGAGAGTGCGATTGTAGAATGGTATAGTGGGTGAAGTGGAGTGAACGGTTTGTGTGTAGGAAAGGAAATGTGGAGTGGATGGTATTATAGTGATATGATTCTTGTTACTCAACTTAATAAGTGTTATATTTAAATGAATGGATATATAAGCCTTGTAACGTGTTTTATAATAATTAATTCTTTTAACGTAAGAAATATAAATAACATGAAATACTCAAATATTACATCAAAAGATCGTATCATATTAAGAATCACCAATACAACCGAATACCCAGTCACACCAGAGAGAAGACGTACAAACCTAGGGCTGCACGATATAGCAAGATTAATCTTGATATTGTATTGTCTTACCTCAATATTCAAGACAATAATCGATACAATATTTATATACAGCAATATCAAGATAGTGGTGTCAAGA
>UXGD01000573.1:0-53512 GCA_900474315.1 Torymus auratus | reverse complement strand
CATTATATATATATATACTTTTGTTGAATTTTAGATTAAAATCAATGTACATAACATCATTTTCATATGAAAAAATCCATTTCCTTTCTAGTAAAAGAAATTTTATTTTTATATCTTTGAAATTTAAATTACGTAATATTAAGCATTATGTATAGATTTTGATAATTCAGTTGTAAATAAAAAGCTCACCGTTATACTAAAATCTCATTCGGCATTTCGCAATTTCTAGCCCTACCATATCGAGCTAAAAAATTGCACCGAGAAACTGAAAACGCTGCTCGTCTTCTTATGCGTTCCGTGAACCAAAATTCAAATAGGAAATCGATTGCTCCTCCCAATCCGGGGGCGAAGAAGTTAATCCGAAAAATCCGCCACTCTCATCCCCAAAAAGAAAGAAGTGGAAAGGAAAAAAAGCGTCGCCGGCAAGCTCTGATCAATACGACGCACCCGAGGGCACGTAGGTACCTACATACATCCCCAGTCGCAGGAGCGCAAGTCCTTAGACGATCTCGCGACGATGGCGTGACGCGGGGCGGTTGGCCCTGCGCGATATCCCACCGGTGGGTGTCAAGGCGCCCGCCACCGGTGCGGCTATTTATTGCACCGGGAGCTGATGACCCCGCGGCTCCTCGTCGCACACATCTCTGTATGTGTGTGTGTGTGTGTGCCGGCTCAGGATGGATGTCCGCGAAAAGTCGATTTCAAATGTGAAGCTCAGCAGGCCGAGGGGGAGAGACTTTGGACTTTCGCATGCGCGTTTGGATTTCGTCGCGTATATACGAGGAGGGGAGGAAGTTTGCGGCTGTGACGTTGTTCGACGCGAGGGCAAAGTAGTTTTTGCCGATTTGGTTTGGAGATTAGGAGAATTTGCGGGAGTTAGTTAGTTAGTTGAGCAGAATAAATGCCGTAGGTTCGGCGAGCTTTGCAACTGCCAGGCGTCAATCATGTGCTTTGCTTTATAATGACTGAGAGAAAAACCTTCGATAATTTGACCGTAGTCGATACTTAATGCTATAGGTAACATTTTATTTTCTTTACTTGCAGAATTTTTCACCTTTCAAACATGTTAACCTACTTACTGTAATTATATAGGGTATACCTAGTTACGTCGAAACTTATTGTCAACAAACTAAGCAAATTACGCAGAGTCAGAGTTACAAGCATCGTAGTTTACGAGTTGAAAATGTTGTTAAAATGCTCTAGTCAATGTTGAATTATATTATGGTATAAAATGTATTTCAAAATTCTATATAGTATTACTTTTATTCGTAAAATACGGGTTTATTTATAACAATGACTTAATTATATTTAACGCAAAACAATTCCATATAAAAGGACTTAATTTAATAACACTGAATTATTACGAACATAAGTACGTATAAAATCAAGAGCAGTAGAATCAACTCAAACAAGATTATTTCCACTGGGCGTGGATGATATTGGTACTCGTTAAAGCGAATGTTCACGGTTACTGCGTCTATAGACTAACTGACACGGGAAGCTCACCCGAAATGTTATATTGAATGTATATACCTATAGTTTTGAGCAAAAAAAAAATTATTTTTCGGGAAAAAGACGAAAAAAAGTAGATTACAAAAGCCGCAGATAGGTCATTGCTGACGTTTGAATAGTAATGTTTATTTTTAAAACTATCAGTTTCAATGCTTTTAATCAAAAATATCATTTCGCAAAGTGGAAACCTATTTATAATTTCTGTGCGTATCTACTCATCGGTATACCATGAATGTTTGGCGCGATCGTTTCTACTGACGTCATTTATTGCGATTGAAAAATATTTTAGTTTTTAGCTTGAAAATAAAAAATTACATTTTAGATATATGGTTGAAACGAATATCACCAGTTTCAAATTACTGCAAATGGAAAAACGGAGGCTTTGCACACATTCCAGATTTTAATAACTTTGTGAGAGTTTCGTAATAAAAAGTAATATTCCTTACGAAGTATTTTATGAAGTCAAATATTCGTAACTAAATACTTCGTGCACGTGGGCTTTGAGCTTTAAAAACACAAGTTAAATATAAAATAGGCAGAGGATCATTTTCATTTAGTTGCGTTTTAATATTTTATGCTACTTTGACTTGGTGTACTAAATAAATAAAATAAATACTTCTCTTACGTATAATATGCGACTCTGAATTAATACGTCCGTGAATTGAAGTCAGTTGAGTTTGAGAGAAAACATTTCGTATTCGAAAAATGTTTGATCTTCGTACGTTTTATCAAATATTAAAATACCATGTTTTTATGAACTGTTATAAAAGCAATAAAAGAATATATATATCGAAGAGGAGTCCTCCATCCGTATTTAGTCGCACACGTATCGGCTTCGCAGTCAGTTAACATAGCTGGGCGAACAAACAGCCCTTCAAACAGTAGTCTCACAGTAAAGCCTCGTAAGCCAAACTTCGGGAACTCGGCATAAAGCCGGTCACGAAAGCCTCCGAACTGAATTCCTCCATTGTCCATCGATAAGGAAAAAGAAAAAGGGAAAAGCCGAACAACTTGGCCGCGTGCTCCCTGAAAAGGCTATCCCCGGGCTGGCTGCTATAACCAGACAGGGCTAACGCGATTTGCCTGCACCGGAGATTACAAGGCACAGCGCGCACGCGCGCGAGCAAACCTCATTAAGTTCCCTGCGCTGGAGGGAAAAGCGATTCCCGTGTACCGAATAATAGAACGCGCCCTTAGCGCGTAGCACAAGGATGCACCGGCCGAAAGTGCTTGGTTGGCCGAGCTATCGCGTGAGAATCGGGAGGGCGCAGCGAGAGAGCGAGAGAGTGAGAGTGGGGAGGAGAAGCAATGGAAATTACGATTTTCCACTTTTAGATTGATTAGGCGCGATTGCGCTCGAGGTGCCCAATGGCAATGGGGATGGATGTTTTCCGTCGTCGATGCCAGGGGCCGATAGTCGCTGCTCGCCTGGTATAGACGTTATCGCAAGCAGGTGCGTGAGGAAACGCGACAGAGACAGAGTGATGGTCGCGAAGCTTATTGATTTTCAGGAAATGTAAATTTTCAGTTGGGAGCAAGGGCGTGAAACGCTGATTGGCCGAAGATTATAGTCGATTATGGGGGAACAGCAAAATGAGCGAGATTAAATGTCGGAAGTGGAAACCCAATGGCCATTGGACTTTCAAGTTACTTGTAGTTGATTGAAAAGGCGAGCAGGCTCTGTAAAGATTAAACTATTAAAACTAGGAAATGAATAGACTTTTTTGATTGTCTGATCATATACGTCAATTTCTACTTAATATATAACGTACAAGGAGCGGCTCCGGCCACCGGAAAACGATTTTTGATAAAACTTTAAGAATCGTTTTTTGGTATTTGAGAATGAAGTTTGCTATCTTTAGCTTGATCTTGTATGTCATTGTTAGCGATACAATACATGAGATTTCGCTATAGAAAATAGCTAATTTCGATTGCAGAATCTTATATATCGCTAAAAAGGGCCTAATGAGATGAAACAAAAGGTAGTGAAATTTATTTTCAGGTAAATGAAAAAACTGATTCTTAAAGTTTTATCGAATTCCTTTCCCAAAGACCAGAGTCACTGCTTGTTAGCTTAAGGCTCCCACAGAATATATTCTAGCAACATTTCAAGTACAAGATAGAGTTTTAAGTAAGGCTCTTGAATGATGTTCTGCCCAATCAGTTCACCTTCACGGAATGAAAATTTTTTGCGAACAGAATTCGATCATTTGTAGTTTTGTCACGAGTTTATAAAGTTACAGTAATTTGACTTATTGAGGCTGGGAATCTCAACTCATTAAAAACTTAACTTTCTTTAATAGGAGAGAAGTTCTGCTACTAGACTTCTTAAAACTCATGAATTCTTGTGACTGAGAGGAGAAGCTAAATAAAATATTTCTCCTGGTAGTACAAGGTTTGGGAGATTAGTAATAATAACTGATCTCCATTGACATATTTATATTTCTATATCGTATGGAACGGCGTGTGTTTATATTTGAAGAAAAAATAAATCAAAGCATAAATTGTACAATCTATTTTTTTATTCACATAGTCATATCATATTACACATATTTCTAACCTTAGGAATTGAATAACTAGAGAACAAATCATCAAAATATAAGTAAAATCAATTGTATTTACCGTTTTCTGGTCATATCGTAAGAACCGTTTTTGTGTAATAAATTAAAACGTCTATTTTTACTCAGCAATACATATACATTATTTCCTATATTTCCTACCTTAAAAAATGATGGATTTGTTATATCATTTTATTCGTGATTTGGTTGGTGGGAGTAATGGCTTGCTAGGTTACAAAAACAAAATTGGCACGAAGTTTTGCTAAAATTATGACGCACGAAGCGCGCTTAGAGATGACATACGTTAAAAACTGTATAAACTTTAGAATTCTATAACCAAACTTTGGATCGTCGCAGAATGATGTAAAATTTTGCACAATTATATCATTTTACTCAATACGTATATCGGATTTTATCATCATCGTAAGAAAACAACAATATGAACTACCTTAACTTGAATGTTCTGATATAAGAATCAATATAACAATATTGTACATTACATTATGTAAATAAAGCACAAACAAACAAAATTTTATTCTTAAAATTCAATCTCTTTTAATTAAATGATGAAAAAGTATTTTGTAGTAATAATACTGGTGAGTTTTTATTTTCTTGTTTTGCGAGTTTTACTCGATTAACATTAAAACTACATACAGTATAATGCATTTTCATTAGGATTTACATAATAAAATGTTATTACATTTTAGCAGAATTCAAATTCCATTAGGGAATTATCTTGTACAACCATTATTCTAGAGAGAATAAATTTATTAAATGAAATTCTGCATATCTGAACCAACATTTATTCAAATTACAATTGAAATTCGTCTATCTCTTGAAAATAAACCCATAAAAATTATAATATATTCGATTTTACCACTTTGTACTACCTCAATTTACAGATCGGGTTCAACTTTCAGATATATTTTTGCGGGTTACCTATTTCCGAAGATATGATAATTTGAAGTAAAGCATATTTCACTATCCAACTTTAAATTACCATCAATCTAAAAATGTTTTTTTACATAAAAATGCAAGATAAAAGCTCATTTCATTTTTTTCCTTTAGAATTAATGTTTCGTAGAGTTTTTCAGATGGAATATTTACTATTTGAAAGGGAAAAATTTTTAAATATTTTATTAAAATTAAATTAAATTTTTTTTTAACAATCCTTAACGTTCAGATTTTTTAAATCAATAATTCATATGAATATTATAATATGTCTGGTTACACGAAGTACTAACGTACCATATACTCTGTTCTTAATTCTGCAGTAATTTGTTGGTAATATATATAAGATCGAAAAAAAATGTTACAGCCTGACAAAAATTATTGTGGATATTCAACCCATTCAATCCAGACAGATCAATAATCTTGATTACATTTAAAATCATTTCGGGACACTTCATCATTCGGAGCCGCGATGTCACTCTGAAAATTTGAGAAAGGGAGCCATACATTATCGCTGTCTAGTCTACGAATCAATACGCATAAATCAACGTCGACTCACTCGCGCTGCTCGCTCTCTTCGTCCAAAAATCCAAAGCAAACTTCGGCTTTCTACATTTCACACCCCCGAATTTCATAAAGACACGCACATAGCCTTTCTCGAGCTGAACCATCAGCCCGCCGAGTCATCGGTAAGTACAGCTATACCTATATACATCGGTAGGCTCGGCCGCGTCCTTGGCACAGGCACAGGGCCTTGGCGCCCTTCTCCGGAATGCCTGTCTCTCCCTCCCTCGCGCGTCGACGTGCATCGATCCCTCCCCTTTTTGACGGTCGCGTGTGCGTCACACGAGCGAGTGTGTGTGTGGCTATGTGTACGCGAGTATATAGCGGTCCCACTCTGTGCGCGAAGCGTATATACCTAGCGTTCGGTCGCACGCCCGCCTGATCGAATTCGGAATGAGGGTATCGACATGCGTCTGGATGACGATGTATGTGCGTGTGTGAATGATTGTGTTAGGTAGAACGTTTAGGAATTGGTATTTTGTTGAGGAAATTATGCCTGAACTGGGGGCTTTTCGTGCCAGAAATTCGTAGCGCCTTGTTGCTGTAGCTTTCGTTTATTTCGAACTCATGTAATTCGATTGATAAATTACGGTTGATTTCATAATCTTTCTGTTATATTCTATTTTAACAATTTTTTAACTATAGGATGTGAGCATCCTTTGGTCATCATAAAGCACGCTTTCTTCATAATTGAAACAATTTTTACTAATTATTTTTATCCGATTGTAAATTTCACTTTGAATATTTGTGGATACTATTAGATTTCAACTAATTACCAACAGCTATCGTTATTATAACAAGCAAACAGATTACAATCACAAGAACAGCATAAGAAGATAAAAATAAATGCAATCTTTCTGGTAATGTAAAAATCTCGTCCGGTGTATAAAACGAACAGTACGTCACAAATATATTCAGCTATACAGACCATTTAACCATGTTACGCTCATCGCTTTCTTTCGTGCCCGCGTCAATTCGTGCTCACCCCCATTTCCGTGCTAATTTGAGTAATAGTTTTAATGTTGACTATATTTTATCCAGATAATGGTTATGTTACGGCAAATAAAACTTTGTGGATGCTATCGAAGTTCCGTTAATCTGACCAAAGATTACCACAATGGAATTCCGTTAAATCGGCCAGATATTATTTTTGGAACTACAAATGCTTTTGAATTATAGTTACTACTACGCTATTACGAAAATTGGGTTTCGAACTTATGGAAAAATCATTAATAAGGCACTTAATTATGTGATTATTTACACGTATTATTATATTATACGTAATTTTTAAAATAATAGCAAAAACTAAGTAGTTGTAAATAATGAATTGTTGAATCGCAGAATATCTTATCTTTTTTGAAAATAAAATTCATTTGTTGCATTGATTTTGTTTAAGAATAGCTTAGAAAAGTCAATATTTGACTCATTGACCTCATTTACTTAAATTAGGGATTCGTTAACAGAGTTTCACGAAAAGACATCTTCAAACATCCATTAATCCGATCCTCAGAACTCGTGCACACGGTACCCCAATCAAATGCACGTGCCCGAAAACGAGCTCTAATCGGGATTCGAGAGAGCGAGTAAAGGTACTAGCCGGATAAAGATCGCGACTGCGCGGAATAATCAGAAAGAGCAAATTCATCAGACGGAGCGAGCGTACGTACTTATTTCTCAATCTTCCCCCCTCCCCCACCCCTCGCTCTTTCTCTCTCTCTCACACCCAGCACTCTGAGCGCGTAATCGGCGGTACGTATAAGCGAAACTGCTCGGCGCGTAATGAGGAAACGTAACGAAAGATTAAGCATGCGTGATGACGATGATTGACCCATTAAAATCCGGAGTGGGGCGGCAAGATAACGCGCCGGCTTGCGCCTATTATCGCCCGCGCATTTGCGGCTTCCGAGGGCAAAATAGGGTTCTATTGTAATAGTGTTTGGATTCAGGGAGGAGTAGGTGGAGAAGGAAGGTCTCAAAAGATACGATGACGGTTGAATTTTATTGTCTATGGATGATAACGACATAGACATTACGAATGAAAGGCTGATCAATAAAACTAATTTCAATGCAATGTTACAGAAATTTATTGAACTATTATATGAGGTTAACGTGAATGGTTATACGATAAATCGCCTCATAGTTTTTGAATAAAACGAATAACAAAACCATTGAAAATTTCTTTCAATTCATACTTTATAAGAATGATCGTTAATTAAAAATAGATTTTTCAATATCCTGGAGAATCTTCTCTTAAATTACGTTTTAATACGAATAAAAAAGTACTAAATGTGACGTAGTTAAAAGTGCGTTTCTAAATGCGCATAATATTATGACAGACAATGTCAAATGATACTTTAATTTCCATAATCCAATTATTTAGCAATTTTATTCAGATCGGAGATGTTTATAATCTTAAATGTTCCGAATCCCCAAAATAAATCATAATATACATTAGCATTTTACTCCACTAAAAATAGATCTAGGTTCTAACATCCATAGTTTTTCCTCAGCTTACAAAGCAATGAGTCGTACAAGTCTGTATAAATAAAGAAGGACATTTTCAGAATGGGGGAGTTTTCTTCGAAAGATAAACTCCCTAAACTTGTTTCAGCATATACGATAGGGAATCTCATAAATTTAAAAAAAGTTGACCTCCACAAAGGAGGGGGGAGTTGAGACGTATCCGGTCAAAGTTCGCGAGATATCCTGGACAATTTATATATAAGTGGATTCTTGCTGAATTTCGTTAGGCGTCGTGGTACGATACCCAGAATGTATTTACTTATGTATACTGATTCCTTTTTTTCTCAACATATACTGTATAATTGATAACTGATTTTTTAATAATGCCTATAGACCCATTTAAATGGAATACGAAGATTGACAAAGTAATGCCATTGACCTTCTGTTAGAATACGCTATCACAAAGAATCCGCGAAAAAAATTTGGGAAAAAGATAGAAATAGTATAATGTATCAAAATTTGTTTGTCCTTTGAGTTTTATGTAAATGTATTTCAATATAAATCATATTATAAATTTAATTGAATTTATTGAAAAATCAATAGACTCTGTAAATGAGAGCCATCGAAAAACTAGCCATCTCCTTTGTATCATTATACTGCAAAGGCGATTGGGAAACGTCAAAGAGCTCCGGCATCAGCGTCGGGGCGCGCATATAATAGCCGCGGCGACGGCCACACGTCGGAAGTGTAAAGGAGACAAACTCGTAAATTTACGCCACTTTCAATGAGCAGCCCATGCAAATTTCAACCCAGTTACGTTTGCGGGGCGCGCCTATCCTCGAAATATCCGCGTGAGAGCGAAAATGGGGTTAAAAATACGCGAGTATCGGTTTTGCCAAACGATACGTATAGCGCTCGCGGATTGAGCTATCTCTCTCTCTCCCTCGCGGTTTCGTCTATACGTTCCTGTTTACGTCGGAGGCGTGGCAAGCACGCGATCGCGTAAGTACTGACGTGAAAGAGGAATTTGAATCACGCGTCGGAATCAAATGGCTATCTTTATATCGATCGAAAATAGTGGATTTTCTTTGATGAGCTACTGGGAGCTTAGTTTGCAAAGGATGATGTATGCTTAAATAATACTGGAGGGTAGAAAAATTCAATGAAAAAACGTTGAATCGTCATATTTTTCCAAACTTTAATCTGTACCTTTGTGTTTGCATTTTTCAGTAATTTTTGCACCTCAGGTATAATAAAAATAGTAATTTAAATCAAAGTCAACTGGTTTTATTATAGAACGTAAATTAAAGTTAAGCAATTAATTTCTAATCAGCCAATAATTTGTTCTTTAATAATATTTTTAATAATTATGACATACCAGATATTTAAATATGTTACATTTATTCAACTTCATTTCAGAAAAATACCAACTATATTTTTATTTAATATAGCTATCACGTAACTTATTCTTTGAAATTGAAGAAAATAAAAAGTGAAGACGGTTGAGAATGGTTTATTCTTCGCGAAAAATTCTGGTTAAAGTAGATGGGTTCAAGGGTTACAATAAACGGGGAAAAGAAATGAAAGGGGTTTCAATAAGTAAAGGCGAACAAAGGTAGAATAAAAGGAAGACGCAGCAATTTAAACACGTCTAGCACGAACATCAAAAATGGGGAACGAGGTCATCACTTTAAAGAGTTTAGTTTTCTTTAACTTTCGCATGAAATTCTTTTGTTCCACGGTACGCTCACCTTCTGAGTACAGGTGAACGGATCAATGCTCGAGTTAACCTAATATATTACATCGGGCAATTAACACGAACTCTAGATGTTAATTAGCTAACAGATAACCTTAACTTTTCAGCAATATTTTCTTTCCTTTAAATTTACGGTAACGCCGGGCTTACACGGTACACATATTTCAACCGGGCACTAAAAAGTTTTAAAGTCACTGCTATCAGTAACAGTCAAAATGATAAACATTACTTTCATTACATTATTTTAAGTGAAATACAATTGTATATGTAACGAGAAAGGCATACTTATACGAAGCTGCGCAGAGGCGTACAAATTGACTAATTTGTTTGAAAACTCAATTTCCCCGACTGGAAAATTGCGAATTTTCGGCTTAACTACCTAATTACACGCGGGCCTTCAGCGTCAAAGATCCCCCTTCGATGCCCCATAAAGCGCAAATACCCGCACCGTGAAAAATTTACTAACCCTTCGCTAAATTCCCTTTGCGCGCGTAGATGTCCGTATATTTACGAGGAGAGACTGAAATTAAAGGAGGCACTAGTCATTCGCGCAACGCCAGGCAGGTATATAGCGCAGATAATGGCTCGAGAGCGCCAAGGCATCCCCGACCACGCGGAAAATCCAAATTTAGCCGGGAGCAAGGAGCTACTGTAAACAAGCGGCGCCTGCGCGCTTCGCGCAAAACTACAGCAGTGGCGGCCGCGGCGGTGACGCCGGCGTGGATGTGTATAGGTATATATACAGGTTTGCAGACGCTGACGTGTAACGCAACGCAATATCGATTGGGCACTACGCAGCGCTGCTGTCTTGATTCGGCAACTCACACCTGCTCGTTCCCGCCAGGTTTATGCAACTTTTATGAGAGCTCTATTGCTTGCACGCTCTTATCAAAATTATCTCATTAAATGCATATAGGTACATTGAGGAAATTTCTTGAGTGCCTCCACTAGTATTTTCTAGGAGATTTTTACATTCAAAAATTATGTTGATATTCTACATCTTCTAAACGTCGTTTGAGTCTTAATACTTCTATAGAAGCATTAAAATTTTATTTTAAATATTTAAAATAGTTGAGTTCGACGCTGTAATCAATAATTTTAAAATATTCAAAGTAAATTTGTTTATTTAATATATACATAGATATTTTTCTCAAGGCAGTTAAACGGTCAAATTTGAACAATCATTTACACTAAAAGTTCATTTACAGAAACAGCTACTCTCTTCTATGGAAAATTTTGATGCAAAAATTATAGCAATTGTCTCATGGGCAGACTTACGAACCTACATGACAAAATCTATTTTATTGCAAACGAAACAACTTAATACACTTTCCCTGCTTGATATTTAATGAATTGTAATCGAAATTTCTATGTGATGTTTGAAGAGTTGTAATTGAAATGTAAAAGATTAGCTTATACTGTTTAAACAATCTAAGAGAATGCAACATCTAATATGCAATATCCATCATGCCTATGCAAGAAAGTAGCTCTAATGTCTCATTTTCATATGAATCAAAGACATCGTTACAAACTTACAGCTCATAAATCCCCTTGTTTTTACCGAGCAGCAAGTAACGCTGAATTCAAATCCCACGCCACTTAATTTAATGCGGACCATAACCCCACAATGTAGCGCCCGCAGTATTTCTCATAATCTCCTCTCTTTATATCCTCCTCCCTCCCTTCTTCGTCTAAAAATATAGCTAGTCCCGTGCGGAAAAAAGCAGTCGCAGAACGAGAGGTACTCGGAGAAATTGCATCGTTTAATGCACACTCAGGGGGAGGTTTGAAGACACGGTCGGCAGTACGTAACCCACTCGCGCGCAATTAAGTCGCGGCGTTGCTATTTTAAAGTGTATACGAGCTCGGGCAAGTCCCATTATCTACGAGAGCTTCACACTAATTAACGGAATGCGTCGATATAAATCCAATGTCGCGCGAATATATATCTATATACGCAGCCCTATGTAGAATATACGGAGAGAGAGAGATGGAGAGCAGCTTTACGCTCGGCGCCCACACAGTGGATCGAGGAGCCTGGTTTAGCATCGGTAATAAGGGATCGATTGGCTTACCTCATTTTTTCCCTTGAGTGCTGATTGCGCACTTCGAGAAATACAGTAGATCGTAAGTAAGAAATTTTTAATTAGGAGCCGACTGAGTCGGGGGGAAATAAAGTGCGAGATCCAGTGGGGGATCGAGTCGTGTAACGAATGGATCGTAATTAAATGTAAAAGCGTTTTTGCTCGAGTAAATTTTTGCAAGTGATCTCTTCGCAGTAGCAAATTCAATTGAATGAAATTAACAACGTCTCTATACTCATTGAAGTTGAACTAATATTTTATTAACGATCAAAGAATATTTTTTTTAATTGCAGTAGTTTAATATGCACGCCTTTAAATGTATACTGCTTGCACCTTCGTATATATATACCAATTTCACGTAAGTTTCTGTCTCTTTTCATGTTACTTTCTTGCTTTTCGAATTTTCTCCGTATGTTAAAAATTAAAATTAAATTACAACTTATAAATTTTTGTTATTATAACAAGTGATCTCGTTAAATAGCTTATTCAACAAAATGTAAAATAAATAATAATAAATCTATATGAATTTCGATAAAAAGGGTAAAATTGAAAAGAATCGCGTAAAGTAGGGTATAAGGAATCATATTATATCACGAGTTCAATAAAGTAGGAAGAATGAAATTTCCGATCTAACAAAGATCAAGTGAGTTTCCGCAAGTACACGAAGCAACTGCCGTTTGTACCGAGACTCCGAATCGACCGAAACTTTTGAAGGATTCCGACAGCTTTTGGTACTTATGTCAAAGGATTGATTTTGATATGCCACCAATTTATTAGCAAACCATAAAAGTTGCCTTTTAAAAAGAAAAAATAGTTAATATACATATACATAAATAACTCCTCCAAATATATATAAATATAAGTTTATCGTTTTATTTTAGTTATTAGATTTATATTTCACTTCCCAATTGATTTTTGAATAAATGTTCCAATATTTATATAGTATATTATAATTATAGAGAAATAGAATTCAGGTTTTCTTTTAATTCTCAATGTTTCTCTTTTATATATACGTTAATAATGGAATCCGTAAAATTTGTAAATATGAATCCATTATCATACCCCTTTTCAAATACTCATTGACGTTTTAACAATTATCTTCATATTAATGTACAACATTTACATACAAAAACTGTTAGAGTAGTTTTTTGGTGTGACATAAATCGTATAAATACGCACGCATCCCGTATATATAGAATATGCAATAGAAACCTATCACAGTTGCATAAGTGTCAATCACCACGAAAATTATACTACACAGCTATTATTACTAAACACAAAATTCAAATAACATCTATTATAGTTCTAGATAGGGAACGTTTGGTGAACCATACGTTAAAATACATATTGAAATTTCACGATTTTTCAATTAAACAAATAAGTTCAATATTTAAAGCGTTAAAATCTCCAAGTCTAGTAAATGTTATAAAATAAAATTAAAAAATGGAATTAGTGATTATTCTATTATTAGACTTCCAAGTTTCTCGTAAAATAAAAATTTTCGAACAGTTTGAGCTTGACAATGTAGTTCACCAGAATTTCCAAATCTAACGAATTCAGTCACTAAAACGCTTAGCATATAATTTACATTACCCCTTTAGAACTTCCAGCGCTGTTTAGAACGCCAAAATGTATTCACTACGTATCCTCCTACAGATACATCGCACTCCATCACGAATTCTGCTCCTGTGTACATACATATACTATACTATACTATTATGAGAATAAATATACGCACAGACATCGCAATTATAGGGACATGTAGTCAAGATTCACAGTTGCATGTAGTAGTGGGCGTTATCATATACCCCTTAGAGAGTCGTAGAACATAACACACACCCCTTCACACGCTAGTCTATTATTAAAATCAAAAGCAAAGCCTTCTTAGTTGCCTCGCAAATGCTGAGAATGATATTGGTGATGGTGTAATAGTGACTCATTGAAATTGTCTTTCAATTGCAGCCATGGAGAGGACCTCATTGTTACGCCCTTCGCACAAATACTTGCGTCTCTTCGTTCAGTTAGGAACAACTTCCTGTCCCTTACCAATGTACCGACGAACAAGTAAGTATACCAACGTATTGATTTTTCCCTTCAAATATATTTCTTGATAATTAAACCAAAAATAGAAGATTACGGTACAAAAGCAATTATGTAATTATTTTTTAATATTTGCTTTACTAAGAAAACTTTATATATGTTAACTGTGAACCATCGTAAATCTTTAAAAATATACATATTTTAATTTTCGAAGTTGTTTGTTCAAACCTCTTATATAATAATAATTTTATAATGTTGCTATTTTCTACTTAAATTAAGATTATGAAAAAATGAATTTTAATTAAAGACCATCGGAAATCAAACTAATTTATGTACATCTATAGTTTAAAATTTGATATACTTAAAAAGACTCACCATCTTAAAAATTTACCTGATTTAAGTTATAACATCTATAAACAAGTAAAACGTCACATGCTGAATTCGTACTTTTCACCAACTACACTGAAGTTTCTCTTTTCTGAAAACTTGTAGCAAGAAAAGAGTGTTAAAATTCTAAAAGTTTCATCGTATAAAATGAAAGAGTTGAATTGTGTAGACGTAATATAGATTCTTGCTAAAGACTTTCTAAAAGATTTTTTAAGTTCTGGAAGATTTATAAAGTCTTTGTAAAAAAGCATAATGATATAAAGATGATCATAACTTGAAAAAGTCGTTGATCGATCCATAAATGATCTTTTGATTCAATTAACAAAAATTTTCTAACTACAAAATGTTTTAAATTCAAACTTTAATTAAATATTTTCAATTACAGATTCTATGAATTGTTAAAAAATTTTCACTGAATTAAAAATTAGCAAACGAATTCTGTATTGAAATGAAGTTTCCAATTGACGTACGCAAAGTAATATTGTGTAGAATTTAATTTTGAGCATTAAATAATCGAACTTGTTTCTTCCTTTTGAACTGACTAAGTCAATTTAATCAATATCAAAAGAATTTCTATTACACGAGATATCTGGAGGACGTTACTTGTACTGATGGAGATTCAATATTAAATTTCGTATTAACAAGTATTATATACACAAAGTTTCGTATCAAAACCTATATTCGTGTTTTACATATTAAGTTGTGGAATCATAATTGATTGTATACATAGAAAAATTTCAATTTCATCTAGATTCATTTATAATGAATTATTAATTCTAATGATCAATTTAAGAGAATTTGGAAGTATTTAAAAAGTGACTATCAACATCTTCAAACCGAATTAGGCTTTATAGAAAACGCTTTGATAATGTGCACTTGGTATTTCTATTATAGCCGGTCGACGGGAAAGTAATTTGCACGACTCGACGGTGCACCATTTTAACCGAATATTAATCACTTCCTGACAAATTGGTATAATTGATTGCCTACTCGAAAACGTAAAATATATCTGCGCCCGGGAATAAAACCGCAAGCAAAATTTGCGCGGAGAAAATTGCTTCCACGAAAACCAATATTTTATAGTACATATTTGGCGCACCGACGAAAGCCTTTACTCTACCTCTCTGACTGGGCCTAATATAATAGAATATCAAACGGATTAGTCGGAAAATATATATTTCTAGAACTTTGGAAACTCAACTTTTAATTTCTGTAAGTATAAGAGTAAAAAACGGCTAAATATATTATAATAATATAACACAGAGATCTTTTTTATCTACCAATTTTCGAATGAAGTGTACTATCTTGAAAGTAATTGATATTCATTAGTATGCTAATTTAATGCAGGAGCAGGTGTACTGAACTTTGCGGTTAAACCACAGGAGATAAAATTCAGCCGATACAGAGTAAACCGATGAATTTATACTCTCTTTCCTGTTCCGCGTACATTTTTGCACATATACTTATGTAATTAAATTGATGTGAAAGTTAGACGAAACTTCATTAGCGTATAGTGCAAATGTTCGCATAAATATAGACTTTTATTCATGGATGATAAATTCTTAAATCTATTCGCGTTAAAATGCAAAGTTGAAAAGTACATATTCTGATTGGTTCGCGCTGAGCATACCCTTACATTTAATCTTGAAAAATTCCATTTGATGATGACGCTCGAATTCTCGTCTGTCTGTCAAAGATCGCGGAGGAGCAGCGGCGCCCAGGGCAGCAGTACGCCACAGCCACGGATCCTTGCCCCCGGAGGTAATAAAGCTACGGCTCTTACTCTCATTTCTTTTTACCTTTCTCTTTCATACCCTTTGCCACGCTCGCCCGCGCCCCCTATCCCCGTCTCTCGCCCTGTAAATTAGCGTAATGGAGAAGGCGCGCGATTCTTTTCGCGCTGTCTTTTGACAGTCGACTTGAAATATCGCGCTCGCTCTCTATAACGGCAGAACACTTAATTAAAGTGATTTGTCATCGTGCGATGCGATATCGCGCCGAGACTGGGAATATCGTCTGAATGAAAGTTGCTTTTATTTATAGGTACGGAGTCGCCTTGAGCCGTTAGGGCTTTTTGCCGTCTGCGCGCACGGGGAATTTTTCATGTCGAGTTGGCTTCGTTGCGTGCGCGAAGAGAAAAACGCGTCGGCTCTTGAGCGTATAATTTTCGAGTAAATTATTCAGCTGCAGAGATCCTGGTTCAATGATTGTTTTTGGAAAAAATAAAGCAGGTGTATATCTATTAATTTTGATCGTTTTTATACCTCAATGTTGGCAGGAATTATAAAATATTTTTTCTTGGCTTTCTGTTCTTAAGATGGATTACTTAATCATTAGATTTTATCATCGATTAAATAAACTATTATACATAAATTTTAATATTATATCGTTGAAAACAAAAAATATTTGCAAGTTATAAAATTTCTTGTTTTTTAGCCAAACGCATAAATAAAATTAATAATTAATATTTCTAAACTTTTCAAAATATTTTTAGCTGATATACTACGTGAAAAAATCCATGACTCTTTCCATGAAATACGGAATACTGCAAAGTCAATAAAATATGAATATCTTATTACTCGAAGGCAGATCATTAAATGAAATATGATGGTTATGATGAGAAAAAATTATGACGCTACAGCGTTATATTTTTATTGCAAGAAGTTGATATAAAAATGAACGTTTACGTGACTGGAAAACTGCCAACATATAAAAATCTGTAAGCTGAAATAGCTCTATGAATTGTTTAAAAAATAAGAGCTAGACTTGAAATATGATAGAAGCCTCGGTAGAAGCAACTTTTATTTAAGCTCGTAACATGGTTATGATCATTCAATATTCAGCTTGAAAATAAGTTTAATATTAAAAATTATTACCAAAAGACTTTGTTTCTCACTAATATCGGACATATAGTGAAAACTTTTTCGCAAAGAAAAACTGTCCACAACTTGTTCGTAAAATATTCCCGAAAAGTTCGCGCGCGCACATCCCGAATTTCGCTCTCTCGTTCACTGAGACGCGTGGCGTGGCGTTTATTATTCCGCGCTCGTGTTTTGTTTTTCGGCGCGTAGACAGAAAGCGTTGTCGACTCGCCGCGCCGCGCGTGTTCGATTAGTTATAGCTATACCTAACGCGCTAGAACAAGAGTATAAGCGAAAAAGGAACGACGATAAAGTACTTAAGCAGCGCACGAACGCGCCAGCTTGACAAAGCCCCCAATTGTGAATTGAAAAACTATGATTTAATTCCTCTTCCGATACTTGCAGATGAGCCCTACATGAAGCTCGCCGTCGAGACAATGGAGGAACTTGATTGGTGTCTCGATCAATTGGAAACTATTCAGACTCACCGCTCCGTGTCCGACATGGCGTCGCTGAAGGTAAATCGCTTTTATGTTATTTATGTCTGTGACGTTGTACACACTGCTTGATATCTATAACGATTTAATAAAAGACGAATACTACTTTGAAGGCTACGAAATATATGATATTTATTTAAAGAATATATTATGTCTTGGGAAATAAAGAGCGAATGTTAGACCAGACTCATAAACAATAGGTTATGTAATTTATAACACTCAATAACAGTCAATATATCTATTATATATTATATACCTTGTAGAAACTATATTTATATCAGTATTAAGTATATACAGCTACTATCAATAATTAATATACCCGCAGCACTATGGGGTTAGAGATATTTTTATTCATGTGCTAGGTGGTCTATCATAGCATAAACGCCATGTGCTAATGACATAAAATCAATTATGCTCCAATAATCAGAGACCGAAACATCGAAAATTACTGGTTCAAACATAATTAAGGTTATGAATATCAGTTCAGTAGTGAAGCGTTTAAGCGCGTTATTATCATATAATTTTAAGAAAACACAGCTTATCACTACTCAAACACATTAAATTGTAGAGAAACGTGGAGAGTAATCGAATAATTTATTTCTTGAAGAACATTGATTCTTGAAATTTATTTGAGTTAAAAAGGAAATTGAAAATTATAACTTACTTACGCAGTATGCTCGTAGTAACTCTGGTTAAGATACTTACATACATTTACTACGAGAAATCGATAATGGTATTATTATACATGAGAGAAATTTTAGCAAATTAGCTTTAGAAGAAATGCCTAGTTTGATTAGAACGGATTAAGCAGGAAAAATAAGAATTCAATTTTTTTACCAATAATTGTGTCCACTCCATTAACAATCAACGTGTTGGGAAATTGTGTCACTCGCTCCAATCAATTACTAGTACATATATAACCTTTTCCAAATTATAAAAGACTACTCATATACGATATTGTCTCACATCGCAGTCACGCAAACACGTATAATTTACTAAGTATTGACGTTCTGATCGATAATAAAAAGTGAATGTTATATTCATAACGTTTGCAAAGATAGTATAAAGATAGTAAAAAGGTGAACTGTGATGAATTGAAAAGAAAGTTCAAACCTTCCTTCTCAATTATTTATGAAATGATTTGAGACACTTGAGAGCGTTCTGAAGATAATATTCATTTCCAAGTTTCGCAATAAAATTAATATTGCCAGTACTCAAGAAAAAGTGCGTTCATTGTTATTAAATTTTCAATGAAAATATTAAATCATAAAAAGCTTTATTTTCATGATGGTTAAAAATACTTCCTGTTAATAGAACCTAAATCTAAAAATAGTATAAAATATTTTTAAAATCCCCAAAGGTAGTTGCGTTTTATTACGAACACGTTTACGGGGAAGTTCCCAACCTTGAGGTCAATTTTAGCTCGAGCTCACTACCCCTCTGTAATGCGTCGGAACTCTCGCTGTTGTCCCGCGAGTGCAATCGTGAAAAAAAAACGAGTCCGCGCGCAAGCGCAAGCGCACTGACGCAAAAGGGAGGAACTAATCTCGCGCTGCAGAGTCCAATAACGAGAGCCAAGTCGTTGACGTGTGTCACGCGCCCGCGCACATTCCCGGCCGATTAGAAGCGCTGACGCGGTGGCATCGTAGTTTTAAGGGCCGGCCTTTAACGGAGAGTTAACTTTCACGAAGGGGATGTGCGCCGTCTTGAGAGACCGAGGGGAAGACGATGATCGCTGCTTTTTCATCCAGGTTTCGTATTGAGGGCTTTATAGGAGATGCGGGGGAGATGCGCACAGTCTGGACCTATCGCAGATTTCTAAAAGCGAACGTTGCTATGCGTTTGTTCCTTCGAGCTGCGACAATATTATATAAAAGATGCGCATGCATGGGCTTTTAAGTATCAAGCATAAATGGTAGTACGAATGTTCTGGAAATCTTCCAAATAGTCAAAATTTATAGATTTATTTATTCTACAAGCAAGCTGTCGTTGGATGCATCAACATTATCAAAATGTATAGATATTTTATAATATTAAATAAAATACGCTTTACTATTTTTACCAATTCCTTCGGTTTGTATTTCTTGTACAGAAGTTCTACTATATTGAATTTTATGAAATGACGGACAGAAATACTAAATTACTATCACGATTGAATACATAACTTATTATTAAGATGTAAAGTTACATGTGATTTCGATAGAGTTTTCTGATTACTTACAGTTATTAAACATTTTAATAGTAATTAATTTTTATTCTAGATAAAAGATATGAATAACGCACGACATTTGCATTTTATCATCACCAGAAAATTTAGATACGAAAAATGGTTATTTTTATTCAAAGAGAGATCATAAATTTAAATTATGTTTGAGAAATAAATTTATGTTATTTGTAAGCGTGATGACCTGAATTATAACAAAATATAATCTAAAACAGTAGTTGGTCAGATATACCTTAAATACAAAATAAATATGTGCTAACGTTTCAATATAAATTTGAATAATGTTTCATTATTACAACAGTAAACAATATAATGTACTATTGAATAAATATAAATATTATAGTAATAAAAATAAAAATTGTATCATGGCATCGTTCTTTAGAAATATCTTATTAAAAAGTATCAATACAATAATGAAAAACTTGAAAAATTATCTTTTCCTTTATATATATCTTTTATCCTTTGCTGACGTCGAGATATAAGTTTAAAACAAGATAACAAACGATTTCAGTATTAACCTACTTTTTTCAATACTAAACCACAAAGATCTTCGAATCATCCTCTTTCATCCGATTGTACCTTGTTTCACATTTTTCGTCAAGAAAAGCCACTTATAAACGAAATTTTATTACAACTAAATTCCGATGCGTTGGATGATTAAAATTTTATTAACACTAAAATCGTCAAAATTGAATTCTCAATAAATCTCATCCGCAAAATGACTTCATAAAAGGCAAAAGGATCCTGAATGCTGGAGTGCGCGGCTAAAAATCCAAGTTGAGAAAAGATGAGCACATGGAGAGAATTTATATAGAAAGCGCAAGGATGTATAATGCACGCGCGTTAACGGCTCGCGCAATCCCGGAAAATGCATATACTACATTGCAGTAGCAAGATCGAAAGAGAGAAAGAATCTGCAATCGACAGAAATACGCGTATTACTTCCGCTCTATCAATCACCGGTATTCACACATTTTTAGCGTTCTACATACGTGTCACAAAGAGAGGAAAATGGTGAGGAGCGGAGGGAAAGTTTCTCGCATGAAGAGAAATAAAAGCATTAAAATCTTTATACCCGCCGGACGTGGATCGTGGCAGGTACAGAAGAGTTGAAAAAAAGCGAATGAAAAGGAAAATACAGAATATGGAGGAATTCAACTCTATAGTTGTTTGATACGAGAATGATTCTTGAGTGTAAATATACTATACAAATATTTCGGTTCTCGAACTGATTATCAGTTTGTAGTTAACAACAAGTTGTTTGATTTGGTATTTAGAAAATATTCAACTTCTGATAATACGCTTTTGCTTCGTTCTCTGCAAGATATAAGATAAATGTTAAAAATGTTATATCACTTTTCATATTTCTAATAAAAATGTTATCTTAATAAAAAGTAAAAAAATACAATTTTCGAAAAACATTAAATACGAAAATAATTTAGTTTGTTATAAAAAAAATGAGACACTAGTAACAGCGAATTTCGATTATTTAAATCCAATTCCAAATCAGCAACTTTCACAAGGCCCATAATATTCATTTTATCGAGAACTGCTAATAAAATTTTGAAAATCCATGTACGAGAGTGCTTAGACCGTATGAATTTCAAAGTGATGCTGCGCCGACGACATCGTGTACACGTATAAGCGCAAAAAGACGAGATAGAAAAAGATCACCAGCTGCCAGCATCGCTGCTACTGCGGCAGCGATCTTACAAGGATGTGCACCTGATACGCGATACACTTTGCCTTATACTTGCCGCGCGCGCTCGTTTCTTTTTCCCCTGGAGGTTTTGCGTCGTCGACATCACCGTGTGCGTTCGGACGAATTCTCTCTCTCTCTCTCTCTCTCTCTCTCTCTCTCTCTCTCTCTCTCTCTCTCCTCTCTCTCTCGTCTTTTTCGGAATATGGACTTACGGTATATGTCGAGTTTTCGCTGCAATGCTATGATCAGCATTTCCGCGAAAAATCGGATATATCTCGAGCGTGAGTTTTCCCTTCTGATGTGCCTTTTTTCCATGTCGGAGACGACTGGGCAGAAAAATGTATTATGTACCTTTATTCGTCTTCGTTCGATTTCTATTCAGGGGAGCTCGCTTCTGTAATGAAATTCGTTGTTTTTCATCGATAGCTTATTGTGCGCTGGTATTCCTTCGGTTCTTTTATATGGATGGTGTCGGAGAGTGTTACAGAGGGGGGAAATATATTAGTTTTCTGCCGTTCAAAGAATTCTGTTATACATATTTGTACACTTTTTCGGTGAAATAGAGTAAAAATAATTTATTTTCATTTTGAAAATAAAGGTTGAATAACTTGTAGGGAATTTAATTTTATAAAATTATAATACGAACTTTAGAATTATTGAGTGGAAATTTTAAAATATTGTGTTTGATATTTTTTAACAATACAATGGAAATAATAGAAATTCATACAATATTTGAGGGAATACAACGCAATTTATTAAATTAACTATTTTACTTCATACTATAGAGTACAACTCAGTAACATTAATTGTTAAATAATAAGAGCTCTCGAAGCGATTTGCAATACTTTTATGAGAATGAATCTTTTCGCTTTATTACAATTTAAATTGAAATATATATCAAAAACTTTAATTTCGAAGAATTGTACTTAACAATGTTTTATTATAATTTACTCTTGCTATATGTAAAATATTTTTTATGAATATGGAAAAGATATTAGGTGACGTATTTTTTTATAACGTACCACGGAGTAAAAATTTATACGACGAGCCGAGTATCTAGGTCAATACTTCAATAAGGAAAATATCAAATCGATATTTTACCAAATCTTTAAAATATTGGTTTTTTCAAAATAAAAATCGTATTATTTTTAATATTTATCAATTTATACGTTTCTGGGACTATCATTTATAACTTTGATTTTTAATTCCACGATGCAATAATGCACAACTTTTACATTTCAATACTATGAGAACGCATTAAAGCAGTTATATGAAATAAGTACTGTAATCACGAAGTTCGTTTAGGTACCACGAACTTTGATACAGCAACACGAATAATAATCTCGTAAACCTAACGTAAAATTCATAAATTCATTTTACGAAAATTACAAATAAAGTAGATATGGCAGACCTTATAAGGGGAGAATAAACAACTGATTTTTGTTACTCACTTCAAAATAAAGCTAAACATTTTACTCTTATTTTTAGTACCTTTAATTTTTAGCAAACATCATATAACATAGTATAATTATATAATGCAGTAATTGATATATTTGTTATCCATCTACGTTTAAAGTGAACTCAAAGATTAAACCATCACTCGTCTTGATGAAACCTTCTTTTCAAAAACTTTTACTGGCTTTATACGTACTTGTAAAGATAGAAGCAAATCCATTAATCAAGAATAGGAAAACTAAAAGTAACAAATCTTGCAATCACATCAGTCTAACTATACGATTCTTTTTTCTGCCTACAGTTCAAGAGAATGCTGAACAAGGAACTGTCCCACTTTTCAGAGTCCTCCAAGTCCGGAAATCAAATTTCCGAATACATCTGCAGCACTTTCCTTGGTGAGTACAAAGAAAAAAACTGTTCATTCTTGTCTGTTAATGTTTGTCTATGTGTAGTTTGCATCGACAGACTGTTGAAAGCGGTAGTATCGATGTTAATTGTCCTGAAAACTTTGTAAAAGTCGAGAAAAGGCTGTTATAAAGTTAATCCAACGTTTAATTGAATTTAAAGGCTTTAATTAGTTTCCACGTCAAATGTTTTCCAATACTTTAATATTTTCTAGGAGAACACACCTTTGGCATTTTCAATTTTCATTTCTTTGACGTTCGCTTATTACCGTTACAGCACAAAGTTTCTATCATATCCAATTTTTGATCATTTTTTAATAAAATTATTTTTTTAATAAAATTATTTTTTAATGAAATTTAATAAAAATTGCAAAAATTCTATGTATAATGTATAAAATGTTTAAAAAAAGATATTGACGGTTGAGCGATTGTTATTATTTTGTAATTTTTACTATATAAATAGCAAGTTTTATCTGGTATACATTGTAGTAATTTTCGCGAGAAATTGAGTCTATCCCTTGTTTACTATAAAAAAGCAATTTCAAGATTCTTTGAATAAAATAACTATTCATAAAACGATTATTCTTTAAAACTCAATTATCCTTTCCACTTTAGCATCTAAATATTTTAATTTAAAACCTTGTTCCAGTTTTACTCAATTATTATATTTAGAGTCTCAATTTTCTGCAGTACTTATCTGAATAAATAAAAATAATACATATTGCAAACAAGGTTTTGCGGTAGATATTTACGCTATTACAATTCAATTAACAATAGCCTAAAAAGTGTAATAAAAGAAGGAAAATTTTATTTTGTATAGTGGCAAACATTGGAGTGTAGTTTTGTCGAAAGATATAACCGCGGTGAAAGCCCTTTGCTGTATGACTCATTTTTTCCATTCCGACGCAGAATAATTATATCGAAAATATAGAGTACTAACTTCCTAATAATTGCTATTACCAATTATATTAATGATAGAAAAAAATAACTTTTCCGATCATCTATACTATTCGATTCTCATCAAACGAAACTAACTGAATTACCTTTAACTATTCGTAATCCGTCTAACTATTCGAATTTATCAATACGAGTTTTTAGGCTAGACAGCTTGATATCACGGATAATCCGACACTCTTATACTTTTAAGTTACCGCATTACAGTAAAATTTTGATGATCGGAACTAACATTACAATAATTGCTCCGTAAATAATTTTTACTAATTTATCTTATAATACTGAACAGTGTAAGAAAACATTTTACACAACGAGTTAAAAACTATGTAGCAATAACCAAAAATGGCAAATATAAACTAACTTTACTCGTTCCATTTCCCTTTCAACTCCAACCAATGCAAAAGTTCTTCAATATATTCATAAACATCCCGACACGTCTCAGATCGTAATTCCTCTTATAAGAATGCATGTTCATTAGCCATGACCCATGATGTACATGATCTGCAATATCTGGCAATTTAGAACAGCGATTCAGCGAACACACGCTCCCTCCATGATGACCATATGCGCGCTGTGCTCGCGCGCGGCCTCTCCACGCGTCCTTTTTTACACGCACGCCTGCGCACACGTACCCATGTCCCGCGTGATTAAAAAAGTTGTCAAACGCACTTTTTGCCGCATGTACACACGCCGACGACGGTCAATTTGATTTGCGCGCGTTCGCATGGATCCTCATCCACTTTTTTCCGTGCACAAGGGCGAGCGCGAGCGCGCAGTTTACTCTATGAAAGCTCCATTTTCGACATCGATGGGCATACACACATGCACCCACGCATACGCGTACACAAACACACACACACACACTGGCATATGGACACAAGCATACATACGTACGTACATGGGCGTTCACTGCAGAGTTGACGAGAGTAACGGAATCACGCATAGAGCTACCGGTGCACAAAAGAACCGTATTTTATAACAATTCTGCAACTTCATTATTTCCTAAGTTTTTAATGGAGTCGTAAAATGGATTACGGGTGTGTGTGCGCGCGCGAGGAACGGGCTTTTTTAGAAGTTTTTGCTGAATTGCATTTAACGGACGCGTGCGCGCACGCTTGTCGGGTGTAGAAAGTTATAGATAAAAATTTTTTGAGTTATTGGGAGGAGAGGTGTAGATTGGCCAGGATGCGAACGCGCATCGATATTGTTTTGAAAAAAACAAAAAAAAAACAAAAAAAAAATGGAGAAAAATTGAGTTTTCAGAGTAACAATGCTATGTAGTACAAAATATGATCATATAGCTGGTTAATATTTATTTAGCTGCTATTTTGTAAAACCAAAAATACTTTTTTAATTAAAATATTATTAGATTCATTATAAATGTTTTTCAAAGTTTAATAAGTATGTTTTATATAAGAGATCCAAGTTAGCACAGTAACAATATATTACATGAACTATATAAACCATTTAAAAAGATGTAAGTGGTTTAAAAAAATCTTTTCTCATTATATAATATTATTTAAAATAATATGGTTAAATAAATGGATGCTTATAAAAGTGTACTTTTACATTCAATTTTAAATTTAATATTTATAAAAAGCAACATTTCATAAATTCCATAAAATTCATGCCATTTAAATACAAAAACATTTTGGTGTAAATCATATTTTCATCATGATACATTTACAGAAATCTTTCAACCTGGCCGATGTATTGCTTGGGAATTATCTCATATTGATTCGCCTTTTAGCAACACGTTATTTTTTAACACTTTGAGGTCGGAGAACAAGAGTTCTCCAGCAGATAAACTTCAGTAACGTCAGACCCATTTAAACTTGATGTTTTACCACTATCACGAGCTTAGCGTTTAGAGCTCTACTTGAATTGCCGTAGTTAAATTACAAGGTGGGATTGGTTTTCATTCTCATATTATCTGTATAAAACATGCTCAGATTAGCATGATATTTCATCTATATAGATCAAAGAACTTTTTACTCTGGTGATATCTAAAATAAGCAACTTACTTTGAATTGCTGGCCTATTTAATTCATAACGTTAATATAACAGTATTTTAATATTTTTAATGATACTATATCAACTCATAAATTCCCAGATCATGCTATATTAAACGTTGCAAAACGTTATATTATTTGAAACTTTAGTATGTATAGGTAGTTTCAGTAGATAACATCCAAAGTATAAAATGCCTTCAAACTTTTACTATTATGATAACTTGATTTCGCTATGGTACGTTAACAAAGTTCAACCTTGCTTAATTACAGCATATTAGACGTATATGAAATTAAGGAATTTAATTAATCTTTTAAACTATGCATACATTCTATAGAAAGTTGAAACCCAAAGAATATTGATTTGAATTCAGAACACTCGCTCACAATAAATTAATGAAATATTTTATAATTACCACATAAACCATTTACTAACACAATGAGATTTTCTCCTCGTCTAATTAATCAAATAAAGCCGAAACTCCGATTACCTTCGCGAACACAGTGGCAGTACCCCATATACTATACAGTCCCTGGCATGCGAATTCTTGACTCTCGTTGGCATCCCCGGGAGGTTGACAGACAGTCCCGCATGGATTGCCGCCTTTCCCGGAAGAATTAACTTGCGCTTTACAACTGCGCACGACTCGTCCGCATTATAATTTATCCGAGTGTACGTGTCAAAGGGCGACTTTGCGAGTCGGTGGAGGGGTGGGGGCTGAAGTGGCGGTGAAATGAAAGGGAGAGAGAGAAAAGAGTCAGAGTGGTCGACGTAATTTACGAGAGAGTGGCTAACCAGCTGCGGCGGAGTTGGCCTCTTTCTCGCCCGCTGAATTGTTTTTAATTGTGGCGCGACCCAGCCGCCGTTTTTCGTGATATTCTTAAAAATTTCAGCGTGGGAGGGGTAATGAAATAAGAGCAGCTCGTGGGTGTAAACGGTAAAGTAGCTCTCAACCCTTTCTTTTTAAGGGGAGTTTAAGAGACAGTTTTTTTTCCTAGGATATTCTAGAAACTTGATATTTAAATTTTTTCATTTCTCGGATGTTCTATATTTTCATGTGAATTTGCGATAGTTCGCTTTGGACTGAATTCCATTAAGTAATGTAGAGAATATATTTTTAGAATGTTTTGAAGTGTAGAAAAATTCTACCTAATGCGTTAAACGACGTGAATATATTTTTAATGTATTATTGACTATAAATATAAATAGTTTGAGATTTACGATTATAATGCCATAGGCACACAGAATGTGGGTTTACGTCTCATCGATCTTAGTAACGCTCTTGTAAGTAGATAATGTCAGAGAAGAAGAACAAGTATCCGAAGTCTGAAATCTCGACTCTTCGCTTGTAACAGTCAAGTTTATGGTTATACGAGAAGCTTTACGGTCTGCTCTATAATTATCTAAGGATCTCGGGGGTATAGATTATTAATTATTTTGATTAATAGTTTGCTTTACGTTCTTTCATTAATTACCGTTTATTTTTGTGTGTAAAAATAGTTCAAAAGTTTTACAGATGAAGTTTATTTTTAAATACTTCAATACCGAATAACATTTTATTTTTCATTGTTTCCCTCATTACATATTCATGAGCTTTAGGACACTAAACGTACCGAGGAATGAATTGATAATGGGACGTATTCAACGCATTGTTACAGAATTAAATAAATGCTCTTTGTGTACCAAAATATAACCAATACACTCCAGCCGTATTCCATTTTTAGCTAAGTTAGACCAAATCTGCATCACAATTACAAACGAATTTCCAATCAGTATTTCCTCGTACACTTTATAACAGCCTTTGGAAACGATTTAAGCTGATTAAAGCACCGGCGCATAATCTTTCTCCCTGAAATCCGTAAAACGCGGTTGAGCAGTTCTTTCGTTAACGCTAATTACGCACTTCTGATGTTCACAGACAAGCAGCAGGAGCTCGACCTGCCGTCGCTTCGGGTCGACGATGCGCCCCCAGGCAGCATGGACGCCCGGGCGGCGAAGAAGAAGGATCGGGTGCAGCGAGGTCCCGCAGCCATGTCGCACATCAGTGGCGTCAAGCGGCCGCTCACCCACACCAACAGCTTCACCGGCGAACGTGTGCCCCTCTACGGGGTGGAGACGGTGCACGAGGAGGAGCTCGGCAAGGTGAGATCTTGACTTTTTCCTAATAATCCGCATCTATAGAATGTACGTAGGAACGTACGTTGGGGGGCGAGAAATTATCGGGCGTTTGATCGCGGATTTCGATTAAATACTCGTGCCTAGAAATGGAGCTTTAGATTAGCTTAAGTTAGATCTGATTTCCAACCCTCAGGGCTGTTACAGCAGTCTGTGGGAAGACTGTTCCTCTGATAGAGTGTATATCAGAGCATGCAAAACGGTTGTTATACATTCATGGAAATAATTTACGTTACTGATAATATTGCACTGAAACTTTTCATAAAAAGTTAATATTAAAATTAAAGTCTTTTTAACTATATTGAAAATGTATTGTATTTAACTATAATAAGATATAAAGCCATTTTGAACACTAGATGAGGTAAATCACGTTTCTGTAAACAAGAAAAATCACTTACTCTTGATTAGAGCAGCGATGAAGCTTTTATAGGAACGTATTTTTCAAACGACCTTAGTATCAAGCTTCTAATCGTTCCTAGTCACGAGAACTATTCGAATTTGATGTTACAACGGAAAGTGGCATTGTAATATTATCAACTAATGCCTATCAGCTTTCAGTGTTTAGTTACGGCTTCTCTATACGTATTAACTTTATTGAACGTCGAAAACTGTTCGCGAGATCACCTAATCATAGGATAATCCGTGAATATCACTAATGTAGTTAATACAAAGTCAATATGGAAGTCTCGCTGATTGACTACTTACAGTTGATTCTTAATTATTACTGGAAATTAAACTTTAAGGGAAATCGTATATTAAATTAATCGCAATAATGTTGCATCAAATAGTTGAATATAATGAATACTTCAGATAAACCGATTTATTTGAACATTATCAGACTTAATCCAATCATTTACACAAGAGCTAATTAGTTAAGAGATAATGTTTCGAACGTCCAATATCAAAACTATAATTATACTAATATCTAGAATTCCTGCATTTTCGAAACATAAGTTCAAGCTTTAATTAATTATGACAATAATTTTCTCGTGCGTCATAACTGTAATACAATGTTAGCTAGTAGTTGAATGTTGAATTTTGTTGTGTCAATTGCATTTAAAAATTGTTCTATGTTATTTTAACACAGCAAATTATTGTATTCCCACAGTACTTTAAGGAACTGTTTTTCGATTATTAAAATATTAAAGTTCTAAAGTACTTAACATTTTTTTCTTCTTTTATTATTCTCGTCATATACCTTTCAAAACGTAAATGAATTTAAAAACTACATAAATATTTATTTTTTCATAAAATTAATTAATCAAGCTGAACAAAACACTACCACCTTCTACTCCATATTCGAGTGGGCCGGTAAATCAAACAATCGCTTCGATAAATTATATCAGACTAACAGAGTGACCAGTAGGGCTCGTATCATCGTCCCTTACCGTCATCAGCGTTGTTCTCGCGATCGAGATAAATGACTAACAGCGCGCACGCGCGCCTCTGTGCTCTTAATTTTACAGCTGCTGAACGACATAGACAAGTGGGGCATCGACATCTTTAGGATAGGCGAACTGAGCAATAACCGGCCGCTGACCGCCATCGCTTACACGGCCTTCCAGAGCAGGGACCTGCTCAAGATCATGATGATGCCGCCGAAGACTTTCGTCACCTTCATGATGACCCTCGAGGATCACTACCTCAAGGATAATCCGTTCCACAACAGCCTCCACGCGGCCGATGTCACCCAGTCCACGAATACCCTGCTTAATACTCCCGCTCTTGAGGTGGGTGTTAACTGCTCTACTCGCCCTCGTAAACTGCAGCCTCGTTAATTACTAGCTTTTTCGAGCACGTCTCGCGCACCTGTCCCGACTCTGCACGCCCACACGCCGGGTGTACGCACAGCTTGCGTTCTGTGTATAGAGCATCTCGCGTGTTAAGCTTCGGATTCTTGAATTCATCATTTAGTATTATTGAGTTTTGGTTGAAGAATTCCCTTGTTTATTCATTATGCCTTGAAAAGTTAATGCTATTCATATTCCGCAGGTAAAAATAAAACTTTGTATGCGTCAAATGAAAAAGCACAAGAAACAAAAAATCTGACTGAATAAATAACCACATCTTATAATGGTGGATATAAGCACAGAGTAGCTGTTGACTTATAATAATTATGGTTTTAGTGCATCATTCAAGTACTATACATAGATAGAAACCATTAGCTAATTACTCGTCTCTTAACGAGTATGCATATAACAGATATCATAATGCGCCCCTAATATTAATCAAAAGAAAGCTTGACTTCGCATTTTTAATTTAGTCTTTCTTCTGCAGCTTCTAGAATTTCCATTAATTAAACTAAATTCTAATAACAAGAAGTTTTGAGATTTCTGATCTAATAAGCAATTTAATTATCTTAATATCAATAATAGACATATATTAACTATTGGTTCACATGTATGAACATTCAACTAGGAATACCATTGTCAGTTCGGCATCCTCGATATTAAATTTAATTAACATCTCATATCTTGAACGTCAAAGTGACTATTCGCAAATCAAAAATCTTTAACCGCTTCAAGCGTTTGATAGTCGCGTTTAGCGTGAAATCCTCCACGTATTAAAGACGAGTCGCTGAGTGCTCGGGTAAATATAAAGCGATTCCCGGGATAAAGGAGAGATAGGACATTGCGCACGTCGGTAATCCTCGTATTTTTTCTGCCTGCGTCAGCTCGACGATAAATTAGTTAGCGGAGCGTGATTTATCCTCCTTCTCACTCGCACCCCTCGTTATTTGAGGGTCGATAGCTGCATCCCCGATAAAACTGAAATAATACGTGCGAATGCGTTTAATTTTGAATTTGGATTCCTTCGTGACGAGCACGGGGGTATTGAAATGCGATTAAAAGAATTTCGTAAACGCTTGTTGAAAACATGAATCATATTTCGTTGACGGTCGATCGAAATTAATCTTTATTACGAATAATTCTTAATTTGTAATTATTGCGGATGTTTTAGAGAATCTCTTGTTTTCAAATTGACATCAAATTTCAATAATTTCACACTATAATTAAATTAAGTATTCGCCAGTATGCAATTAAAATCTTATAATTATTTTCATTAACGATTTATCGACGTGTTTGTAATTAAATTATTTAATAATGCTGCATGTTCTAATTTATGTCTTTTGTAAAATATAAGGTATTTTATTAAGACAGCAATTTTAACATAAGAATAATAAATTCATACTAATCATACTTATAAGGAAGAATAAAATATCCTGAATTATATCTACAAAAATAGATGCTTGCATTCCATCTTCCATTATCGATTGGATGCATAAGGTCATGGCGGAATTTATGAAGAAGTTAAATTATACTTAGAAACAAACGTGTTTACTACTTAAAAATCTTATATCATTATATATTTATAAAATTCTTGTTCTAAATTTTCAGTTCTCCATACAAAGTTCGTATGCGTATAAGTGGCACTGTCAATTTTAAAATTAGTTCTTATAGTTTAAAATATTTAGATATAATATTTTCTATGTCACCTAAAATAATAGATTTCAAAAGAATTTTTTTTTTAAAGCAACATCGCATGCGGTATAGAATATAGAATATAGAAGTCTATTTTTAAATACGACTACCTGCAATAAAGGTAATGAAATTTCCATAAAAAACTTGATCTGATGATGTTTGCGTCAGCATAAAGCATTAAAATAAGATCCTTTGAGACATTGAAAATCTCATTTACGTGCGAAGAATTCAAAATCTACTTTATATAAAATTAAGAGGAGAGGATCTTTTGAGAAAATTCGAGAGCGTGGAATTAGATTAATCACAACACCTGAGCTACCTCACAAGAATAACGTAAAATAATGTTATAGCTCTTTTCTATTGATTGAAACCGCAAACATTCAACATTTTACAAGCAAAATTCATATTTGAAAACAAAGATCCTGAAGGTTGCGAATGAAATAATTTAAAAATTGGTGAATTGTTGTTTGCAAGAAATTTAACTCTGCTAAGTATTTTTATTAAATTAACAATAAACGTATTGAATCTTGAGCGCTTCGAAATCGACTAGTTCTAGTTTTCGAAACTTGGATAAATATATTACATCCCAATCCATTTGAGGTTGACTCGAGCTGAAACGTTTCACGGCATATTGACGTTCCAATTGCACTCCGTTCGTCAGTTGTTACAACGCGTTGATTAAAAAAAAATCTTTCAACCAAGGTATCCAAGTTTATTCAGTTAGTGCTAAACTAAATTTGAATCTTTACTATTCATGTTATTGCAACTTTCTAGATCTTTCTAATAAGAAATATATATTTTGATCAATGCAAATAGGTAAAAGTATAGTATATTACGCCCCTAGGGAGTATAAGTAAAGATTGTCCCAGACCGCATGTAAATTGTCATTGTATTTGCTCTATAAAAAACTGTAACAAATTTTGTGTGCATTAAAACTAGCACAGTACATTATTTAGTATCATATGTAAATAAAAATCTTGAATTCAGGGATATGCCTGTAATTCAATTAATATTAAAAATCTAGAAAGTTGTGCGACTCATTTAAAAAAAAAAAAAAAAATTTTGTTGAACGTGAGATTTTTTTTTAATCTTCTATCAGATACTACGCATAGTTTAAAAGTAATATGATCTCAAAAAATTACTTCTCAAGCATAACTCCCTATATTTTTGCAATAAGCACATGCTGAATTTTTAATTTTGTGCTCCAAAACATATTGTAATCACTAATTTAATTTTTATAGTAAAATTGTTAAAGCGATATATTTAACATTTAATACAATTTATGTAAAATTAAGCTCAATAAATTCGTCATTTCTCAGGTAGAAAATTGACCATATTTTATAGCTAACATGTTAATTAAATGGAAGCATTTTTAACAAAAATCGTAATGCAAAAATAATATAATTCATCTAAAAGTTTTACTATTACTTAAAATAGATATTGTGTATCGACGGCTGAGAGGATCAAGAAGAACTTATCTTGTCGCGCGGATTTAGAACAACCTATCTCGGCGCGCGGATGAAGAACGACGTATTTCGCCGTATACTGGCCGTGTACTAGCCATAAGAGTGCCGAGATACGTCGTTCTTCATCCTCGCGCCGAGATACGTCGAACTTCATCCGCGCGCCAAGATATACGTTGTTCTTCATCCGCGCGCCAAGATACGTCGTTCTTCAACTGCGCGCCGAGTTACGTTCTTCTTTCTTCATCCGTCGATATGATGTAAATACGATAATTTATTTTGGATTGGTATATACTAGCAAAATTCAAACGCGCTTCGCGCGTACAATTTTGTTTTTGAGATTGTGACGGTTATTTTTTACTATGATTTAGTTTTAATTGGGTTAAATGAGAAGCTAATTAGATACAATTACAAAATGAAATATTTTTATTCTATTTTAATTATTTAGTAGTTTTATAAATATATGAGTTTTAAAATTCAAATCTGGCACATTTTCAATCTAAAAAAAAATCAAATATTCGCGCTTTTGTCAAATAACCAATCACATCGAGTCTTTAAATGAGCCACTACTTCCGGCCATCATTTTTTTAAGAGAGGAAAGTTAGATGACAAAACTTCTAATACTGCCTAACTAGCAATACTGTCACTAATATGTATATAATATCACATTTCTTCTATTTAGCTTTTATTATATGGTACATCAAATTTACTACAGAAGTTACCTAAATTTACAGTTTTATAATAAAATTATCTAAGAAATTAATTGATTTTATAATTATATAGTTGGATTTGCTTCTTCGCTATCCATTCTTATTTCTTATTCTTCCATACTTCTCTCTTCTTCGCTTTCTTTGCTTCTATCGGGAATATCTTCTCCTTCGCTTTTCTCTTACCCTGTTTTCTTCTACCTTCTTCAGCCATCATTCAAAAGCCCATGTATACTTGCATGTTTATAGATTTATATTTCCCCTCTAGTAGTCCTTCCGACTTCTCTATCACTTCATTCTCCTTGCATTCTCCCTTCCATTTATCCACCTCTACTATCCATTCTTTCATGACTGTCTTTATTGCCTCGTTATATATCCGTATACGCTTCAGTTTTTCCTCTAGCTCTTACAAAGTCTGCAGAGTAAATCTGCGTTACCCTTTTTTCCTTCCTTGCAAAAATTTCCATATTTAATCATTGCCTATATTGAGTAGTATATGTAGAAATACATTTTATTTTATACCGGTTATAATTGCAATCGCTTTTCCAAGAAAGTGAAGCAAATTTATTTTCGTTTAACCCTCTTAAGTGACAATAGTACACCAGTGACCCACTTAGGTAACATCGTTTTTTTAATGTTTATGAGCAGTATGTCACCGGTATAGTTGATTTTTTTTTGTTTCTTACCTTCCTAAGATCCCAATAAGTGTAGAAAAATGATAATATTGCATAAATATTTTAAATGATTATGTTTGGTAACAAATTTCTATGAAAATTGCATACTTTTTCAGAAAAATTCGTTACTGAAGGTCTATTTTTTTTAACGAGGCCGTGAGCTTAAAATGACTTATGGATTTTTAAAATTTCTTCAATATTACCATAAACAATATTGATTCCAGATAGAAATGCGACTATTTATTAATCATGGTTTTCCACGCAGCCTACTATGGCCTAGTGCGTATATCCTTCCACAGCTTTATTTAATTCCATACCTTTTTATATGTTCCTTCATAATTTCCCTAACCTTATACCTTACAATCCATCCCGATTTCGCCCAGGATTTTGCCTGTGGGGCGAGAAAAACCTAAAGGCAACACACGTCGGATAAATCCTAATTAAGAAAACTCGCCCTGGGGTGGTCGGTGTATTGTAATAATTCAGTTTGGATGTCTAGGTCACATTTCGTAGGCTTAAACACCGAAACTGTATTTATCGACACCTCCCGCTCAATTTGACAGAAGGCAATTCAGCACCTAAAGTAACCGATCACACGAGGAAGTCGCAGGAAAAACGCTGCCACCCTTCCAAGTAGCGGCCGTGCCCAAAGCTGCTTAAGCCTCCGTGATCGGTCGAGGTGGCGACTGTGCTACCTGCCAAACTGTTGGTTTGACTATTTATTAATGATTTTCAGACTATAGCAATTAGTTAATTTGTGGCAAATTGTCATGCTGAAACTCTATAACTTATTGCCCGAGAAACCATTTCCCTTATAGCCCATACAGCACTAGTCACCACTTCTCTGTGGTTGGATAAACAAAAATGTTCACTCACACGCAACTTTTGCGCAAACACGTATCGCTGCAGCGAAACAAGCGGGGCGAAATGAACAAGAAAGCGGGGAAGGAAGGATGCGCACGAATATTTAGACGACGGTATACACGGTATAAAATGCCGCGGGATAGTTTGACGAAGTCCCCCCGAGGGCACTTTTGCGCGCTTATACTCGCAAGGAGGCACTGATAACATTGAATTATTCAGAGTGACGACGTTTACAGAGATACCCTGAATTATTCACAGCGGCCCGCTGCATATTACTTAATACTATACATCGCTGTTTATTGACATCTCGAGATACTTTTCTCCCGTATTTTGTGCATGCACGGCTTGCGTGCATATTTTTCAAGCATATTTTATTTCTCGGAAGAAAGTGTTGAGAATAATTTATGAAACGTTTGAAATATTAATTTACAAGAGTTTGAAAAGTTAGCTATCTATACTTAGGAGGTAAACGGGATATAAAAGTGTGATTAATGATTTTATTCGGACTGCAAAAATTAAATCATCAATCCTTTTTAATGGAAAGGCATTATATATGTGGCAAAATTTTTTCTTCTGATTTTACATTCAAGGGATAAATATAAAGTACCTATTAATATCTCTTTCATGCTGGCACCCGAAGCCTTTTATTCAAAATTACGATAAATGCGATTTAAAGTTCGTTTTCACAACAATCTGTAAGTCTTCTATTTTATTTAAATATTAGACTTCATTTTTAGAAACAATGGATACTGAAGTTTAAGAAATAATCTAAGTTCATAAACGGTACTGAATAGTACATGACAGCTGCATAACGTTCATATATATGTACGCTAGGTTTTTATATGTTATTATACACGCACCTATAAATTAAAATTACCCAATAGTATTTCTTTTAAAACAAACAAGATGTTACTATTTGTAAGAAAGTTATGAGTCATATTTTCAAATATATATTTTGAGAAAAAAAATTTCGAGTACAATAAACTCTACCAATTCTGAATTCTGTTGATTTAATTTAGATTCAAACGCGTTCCAAACATACATATTCAATCGGATTACAGTGAACGTCCACGAGAGAGTGATTTGACGAAAATTGTAGTCACCTGCAGCTTGAGAATTGTGGGGATTACTAGTGCGGTGGGAATGAAGTGCCACTAATCCATTACTATGGAGAAAGAGACACTACGTCTATTTCACGCAACCGAACATCTAATGTCTGCTTTAACATTCACAGAACATTGATATTTATAAAAGAATTAGTTTGAAGATGCGAATCCTGTCTTGAAAATATGAATGTTAGAAAATTAATAGATTACAAGATTAAAACGAAATTCCATATAAATCATAGTTTCGAACGATTTGTACGTAGCATAATAATATAACTTCAAAGCATGCCATGGAGTAGTCGGTAACCTAATAGTAACAAGGTTAATCACTGATACGACTAATATATACCTATACAAACCATTAGCCGATTACCAAGTTATATGCATAAGCCATAATTGATGTAAAACTACAGCAAAGTTTAATATTAATCAAGCAATCAATCTGATTGCATTCTCTAAACTGTATTGATTTAACTTTCATTGAATGAATGTGAAATGTAATGGGAAAAATTAAAATTGATAGACTAATTAGAGTAGATGGCATAAACTAGTAAAAGATAAACAAACTTTTCTACTGTGCAGTAACATATATGTATAACAATGCTTACTCGTTTATCTTGCTGATAATTCTTTGCACAATGTTACTAAATTTTTTTTATTTTGAATGTTTCAGTCTGTGTTCACGCCGTTAGAAATAACAGCTGCCCTCTTCGCCGCAACCATACACGACGTTGATCACCCTGGTCTCACCAATCAATTTCTTATTAACTCAAGTAAGAACCGAAAACCATAATAGCTTGAAGCAATTACTTTATCAAAGGAAACATCTAACTGTTAAACGTTCGCTTGCAGGTTCAGAATTAGCTTTGATGTACAACGACGAATCCGTGTTAGAAAATCATCACTTGGCAGTTGCGTTCAAGCTGCTCCAAAACGAAGGCTGCGATATATTTGCCAACTGCTCGAAGAAGCAGCGCCAGACCCTGAGGAAGATGGTCATCGATATGGTACTGTCCACCGACATGTCCAAACACATGTCTCTCCTCGCCGACCTCAAAACTATGGTGGAAACCAAGAAGGTCGCCGGCTCTGGCGTGCTATTACTCGACAACTACACAGACCGAATACAGGTATTTTTTTTATTTCAAGTCGGTCTCGTTTTCTCTTATAATTTAATTTTTTATAAAGACCTTATAAACAATTATGAGAAATATCCTTCGCTCAGAAGGCATAGTGAATTTTTATAATATGTTTTCATTTAATTATAACAAACGAACACATTGAATTTGTTTGTCTACAGGTCTTGGAGAACCTGGTGCACTGCGCTGACCTCTCGAACCCGACGAAGCCGCTGACGCTGTACCGGCGCTGGGTCGAGTTGCTCATGGAAGAGTTCTTCCAGCAGGGCGACAAAGAGCGCGAGCAGAACTTGGACATCAGTCCGATGTGCGACCGACACAACGCGACCATCGAGAAGTCGCAAGTCGGCTTTATCGACTACATCGTCCACCCGCTCTGGGAGACCTGGGCCGACCTCGTGCATCCCGACGCCCAGGAAATACTCGACACCCTCGAGGAGAACCGCGACTGGTACCAGTCGATGATACCACCGTCGCCGCCCCCTGACTCTGCGCAGCATCAGTCCGGTGATCAGGACAGGCTGCACTTCCACGTGAGTAATTCTCCCGTCTATTTTGCAGCAAGTTTTCTTTTCTCAAAGATACCTCGTTCGAATAATTCATATTGTTCCGTTCTAAAAAAATATGTGTAAATTATTTTTGACAAAAACATACTTAACGACATAAAAACTTTTAACCAAGATTGGGACTATAAAAATCCTTTTTTAAGTAAAAAAAAATATATCGGATACAATAATAACGCAAGGAGATAATGCAACAAGTAAACACTACATTTTTCGAATTTTTGCTATCTCATATATCTATGCTATTGTAATTAATGTATAAAATGGAAATGCATCGCAATTTATATATCGAAAGCAATAAATTGAAAATATGAAATATATCTTTTATCAATTTATACAACTATCTCTTCTCCTAATTGTTCATTATTTAATAAGGCTAATTACATGAATGCCACATGATATTTAGCATTGTTGTAATATTGTTGATTTGTATTATTATGTCATGCTGTTTTAGTTAAAATTAATCAAGGCATTACCAAAATAATTATAACATTTCTATAATACTTCATTTTAATATCACCAAGTATCAAATTTAACGCTTATATACTTGGTTATTTGAAAATTAATTAATTGATATCTGAGGTAGGATTCATTAAATATTGATGCAGTTAATATTCAATAAATGATTTTAAGTAAATTAGTCGTATAATGGATGTAATTTAGCCATTCCTATTTGGTTAAATGTTTGTCAAAAACCAATTTAATGGTGACTTGTTAATCAATCTAAAAGAATTGCCATTATTAAATTTATTTTCATGTACCTTTGTATTATTGGTGTATATTTTTCTTTTTTAATTGTCAATAAACAGATGTAAACGCATAACATCGATTTACGTCATATTGTTGATGATAATTTAATTCCTTTTTATGTACTTCTTTATTGGTTATTTAGAAAGCATATTTCGTTATTGAATATATTTTTGTATTTCGTTTGAGTTGAAAAGCAAATTAAAACTTGTATCGATAGAAACATTGAACGTCGCATTTACAGAATCAAATTTTGTCAAACAAAAAAAAAAAAAAATATGTAATATAATTGATAACTGAAATAAAATATAAAATTAACACAACAATGTGCAAAATAAATAAAAATCTCGAATATTTTAAAGAGGAAAACCATTTCTATTTCCTAGAATATGTATAAAATATTGTATCTTAATTGATTTTTTTTTTTTTTTTTTTTTTTTCAAAATTCGGGTATTTTACGTCTATAATAACATTTTTATTCACACTACTGTTTTCATTCTGTTATAACAAATATGTAGATGCTTATTTCTCGTTTTTTTAATGCATATATTTACATCTGAGATTCATTTTAAAGAGTAAATGTATTTTATTTAAAATACAACATTATAAACTATTATTTCGTACTCGCAAGGATGTTGACGGATTGGATTTGAAAACGGAAATGCGTAATTGTTGCAGATGACGCTGGAGGAGGGCGAGGAGCCATCACAACACGGCGACACGGCTAGCCCGGACAAGGCGCGCAGTCTGTCGACCGACCAGGGCAACGCGAGCGACCCCGAGGATGTTGCCGCGGGCGACGCTGGGATGTGACGGAGGCTCGCGGGCTTCTGCAAAAAGCTCTACGAGAAAGTGCAGCAGACCTGGTGGCGCGTGCGCCAATGAATCCATCTCTGCTGCCTCTTCTTCCTCCCTCGCCCTTTTCCCATCATTATAGCTCCGTGCTTCGATCCCCCCACGTTATCGCCCCCCTTCCCTCCTTTCTTCCCATCCGAGACGCAATGCGCGCAAACACACACATACACTCACATCTATACATATACTCGTACACACACAGACACACGGAGAGATCGTCGATCGAAGACTGAGGAGGATTGTGGCGATTGAGCGAGAACGAGGCATACACAGCAACACGAGCGCGCCAAGAGTCTCGGGCACGCGCGCACCTGCGCGCCAACACACCTACACACAGAGGACGAGCTTAAAATTAAAACAAGAGACACAAGAGATAATGAGGAGAAAACAAGGTGCATATAAGATAACAAAAAAAAATGACAAAAAAAACGTATAGAGTAATTACGCAAGAGCGCGCGGAGATGCAATGATAGTGCGAATGGAGGACGCGATGTGAAGAAGCCAAATGATCTACGTAACGCGTTTTTTCGTTTTTGCGTTTGTCGTTCGTTCGTGGAGCGGAGAATTCGGCTGGCCCGAAGGTAATTAAGAATGGAGAAACAAACTAAACGCGCTACATGCACATAAGTATGTCGACATGTGTGTCGCGCGTTTCGTTGGCGAGCGTTGTATTATTATTATTATGATCATTGTCGCTATTGATTATTGCATCGTGTTTTTATTCGCGAATCGGCACGACACGATTCGAGGCGCGCGCGTGCAGAAGCGAGCTACATGTATATGTGTGCGAATGTCGCGCGCGCGGCGACGCAGCCCTTTTCGTCCTCGACAATGAAGTTCGATTTCCTCGCGTATTTTCCGTTCTCGTGTAGACACAAGCAAGATGCCAAACTATAAGCAGAGTGATATAATAGGTAAACGACAAACTGGCTGTATAACATTGTGATTCGCGGCGACCCTGTCGCCGTAGTGCTAGAGAGAAAAAGGGGAGGAGAAACGGGCTGCGTCGTCGCGGACGCTGATGGAACGGGGAAATAATAAGAGAGGGGCGTTTCGAGGGAAACTATTTTTCTTCCAACCTTCTCGTGCAGTCGGGTTACACAAATAATACACTTTCTAACGACATATCAGCGAGGAGCGTTTATATTGCAAAATTAGTGTTGCACCCAGCGAGGGGGAGAGGAACGATTGTTGCGAATATTGTAGGATTGAATCTCCAGCGAAAAGGCAGATTGCTACTGTATCGGTCGGGGTGTCGATTCGCTCACGTCTCCGTATATATACCTATGTAGAGTCCGGGCACCGTTCGGGAAACAGAGTCGTCGCGGAAAATGCCGCCGGAAGCGCTCGTTAAGGCTTTATAGGTACGCGGAGTCCGTCACGGTGGAATCAAAGATTTACAAGCGACGATGAAAAATTCACGACATTTTTGCCGCGCCAAGGCGAGACGACTCTGTCGCCCGACTAGACGGTTTAGCGGAGCAAGTAACTCGAAAGTACATGAATAAATTAGGCGATAAAACTCACATAGTCCCGATCGCTCACTATGGTGCTTAAATATATACATATTACGCGGAGTTAGGCGCCCGCGCGACGCAGAGTCACGGTTAATTATTCTCTCGGCGCGCGGATAACAGACGGACTGCGTTCACGGTTGCGTTCTATGATTTTTTCCTTTTCGTTTTTCTGCGTTCGACGTTTACTCGTTTATTTTCTCGTCGCAGAAGAAGAACAAGAAGATGATGCTGAACAAGCGGAGAGAGAAGAAGAAAGGAGGAAGCAATTAATTTTAATATACAACTGCGCAAAAGCTGGCCTTTCAGGGTTTGTATTAAAATTAATGCACATTTGAAAATTAAAAAGAAAAATGAAAAAAAAAGAAAAAAATAAACACAGAGAAAAGGGATGCTACGATGTTTATATATTAAATGCGGCGGCGCGCGTACGCCCTGCAAACAATTATGATGTACAGTGTCGTAGACAAAAGTGCGAATCTCGTGGATACATAGTCGTTTTTTAAGGAAAAAGATGCAAAAAATTCAAGCAAAAAACAAAAGTGGAACAAAAGAGAGAGAGAGATAAAGCTATGTTAGACCGCCACAGATTATACAAGTCCTTTCTCTCATATTACATGTCGAAGGTTGCGAAGAAGCTCCATTAGTACACTCTTCTCGCGCGAAGAGGCGAAAAAAAGCACATGCAAGAAAAGGAGAGTGCAGCTGTCATTATATGGTATACCTACCTTTATTACCGGTTTGTAATCATAGTAAATCCGGGATTCGTCCTTGAGAGAGTCGGACGGAAAGTCACACGTGGAAATTATCTTTCTCTCGCCGCCGTCGCGCCACCATTAATATACTCTCATGAATTTTCGCAATCGTCGAAAAGTGTCCAGATGCACAATGAGCGCGAATACTCTGACGTTGTGTTCGTTTTCCTTGAATTTTATTCGACAAGTACGAGGTAACGTATTTTTACTATGGATTCTTACATATGCGATAAATTGTCGTTTCGAAGTGGATTTTAAAATTTTTTATTAGAATATAAATTAATTGTTTGAGAAATGCTGTAACCAAATCGATTATATTAATTCTAATGTTTGAAATAAAGCATGTCAATTAAAAACAATTTTATACTTGTAAAATATTTTAGCTTTTCTAATACATTGTACAGTAATAAGTGATGTTAATAATGTTTTAATGATGTTGCAATAATTAAAAAAAAAATTATTTCTTGTGCGTTACTTAATCATTTTCTTTTTTTGCTAAAATTTTAATGATTCCTTTGATAGTTGAAATCTAATTTTGTTATAAGTGAAAGTGGTAAATGCACAAGTACAATAATTTTATTTTTACTAAAAGTTATTTTGTAATCTCTACCGTCTTTGTATTACTAATTTAGATTTTATTTTAGAACCAATCTATATTAATTTACGTTAAATAAAAGTAAAAAAATGTAAAAAAAAAGTTATGAAAGTGACGTCCCTCCGACTCTTTCGTGCGGCGACATAGAATCACTCGCGCGTCTCTCCGCTTGCGCTCAAGTAGATCACACACATACACATACACACAATTATGTCGTTATTTAGCTGATGATGTCCGATTGAGAACCAACAAAAACATTCATGTGCGCCCATAATCGAGCTTTGTGATGAGCGAATTGAAGATTAAAAATAAATGCAAGAGAGAAGGCAATTTTTCTCAGCTGATACCGACGCGCTTTTCACATCTGGCTAACATCATATGCTAGGAAACGCGCGTGCGCGCGCGCAACATTGTGAAACAAGCACAAAAGGTCGTAAAACGCATTCGGTATACGCTCACGATAAAAAGCCAATGATTCGCAAAAAGCAAAAATACCCGGCAGAAGGAGTCGCGAACGAGAAAAGTCCGTAGATATAATTCGCGTGTAGAGTACCTAAAGAAACTCCGACGTAATCGCATTAGTTTATGAGGAAAAAAAAACAAATTACAAGTAATAATCGATGTGTGTGTCATAGACATTGAATCTAGCGAGTGTCTGGTGCTGGTCACCAAGGTTTGGTTGACAATTTTAGTCTTTAAGTCCCTATAGAATTAAGCCTGATTTTTTTCTCTACCCCCCGCCCCTAATTTCCCGTTTTATTCATTTTCTTCTCCTACTTTTGTGTGTTGTTTTCTCGAAGGAGTCGTTATTGAATTTAGGAGAAAAAAATATAACCCGCGCGGAGACCGCCCGAGTAACATAAAGAAAGAAAAGAGATCGGAAATCGAAAAGAGTGCTCACACATACATACGCATACACAGGAAAAAAGGCAACACAGGAAAAAAGCTTCTAATGGTTTTCTCGAGGCTTGTGTATTATCCGCTTTTGTTCGGAAAATATTTCGCAAAATGTACTGTCGTGCAGGAAAAAGATTAACGTCGAACTTTAACGCTCGGCGTACTTTTTTTTCGTTCGTTTGTTCTTCTCGTTTAAACCGTGCGTGCGATAAAAGTAGCCGCATCTCGCGAGGCTTCGCGGCTCTGCGAGTGTGTTTGTCAATAAAAATATATATGCGGATTGTCACGTTTCGATTGATGTGCGGACGACGAAATATTGTTTATTACGGACACTCATTCTGAACGCTATCACTATTGTTTCTTTTTTATTATTTATTACCTATGCATCGAGTCTGCTGTAACCGTGTTAAACAAAACCAACAAAAATACAGAAGATGAGAAGAACTACGACAACTGCAACTACTCAATAACGCATAATCCTTTATGAAGATGATGAAAAAGAAAAACAAAATGCAGCGTGTTTAATTGCTGGACAGTTAAATGAACATGTATTAATATCATGTAACCCTTGTACGAATATATGTGTAATAAAAACATATTTATTGTCTGAATGTGCGTTCACCTTTTATTATTTAAAAAAGACAAAACAATTTTGTATTATTACCTTTAGAAACTATTATTATTTTTTCTAATAAGGTACGTATGATTATGTATAGCAATGAAATTCAAATTTAACTTTCATGCCTGATAATTTTAGAAATATGTAAAAACTCTACATAAATTTATTTATAAATATTGTCAATTAATTACCTACAAATTGTTTTTTCTTAAGATTTTCAAATATAATAACAAATAAATTGAGTGAGGCTTATGATTTTTAAACTTATAGCTATTGACATGAGTTATATATGTATATTAATCTTTTTTTTTAAATAAATCAGTTTATAGTACATATGGTAAGAAATGGCAAATCTTTTCTAAAACACAATTCTTTTGATACAATAATGTAACATTTATACCATAATTGACTTACTCTAATTCATTTTAATTATAAGAATTGTCGATATTTTTTATAAAACACTTTATTGATGTAAAGATATGTAACAATATTTGCTTGCTCTTGATCAAAAAAATTAACATGCACCAAAAGATAATACTTTATATTTTAAATACAATAAATAGTAGTATGATTATCACCTTTTTATTCAAATCTAATTTGATATTCAAAAGTTCTAGTAACAATAAATAGTTAGACACATGTCCTTGTCATATTTATGTTCAATGAATATATTAACAAAAAATACGTATAGAATTGATAATCTTATATCAAGAATAATAACTATTTGAACTTTAGTATACGCTTAAAAGCGACTCTTAGTATAAAAATACCGCTAAAAACTGAATCATATACATTGATATAATATGGTACTTGAAAGTTATAGAAATTTTACAATACCTATTATTTACTACATTTATAGAATAATTCTTTTCGTACATTTAGATGCGCATAATGTTAACTTTGGATTTTGCATTGAACATTTTGGTAAATGGAACACTTAACGAATTGACACAATGGTAGATGATTTTTTTGCAAATCTTATTCTTCATTTTATAAAAAAAAAGACTATTAAGGTAGTTCTTTCACTCAAAGAATATTTTTTATTTTGTTTTTTTTTTTAGCTAGATAATGTGGAAATTTACAAATGGATTACAAATTTTTAATAGCCAATCTATATAAATCCAATCAAATGCATCATCATCCAACACAATGATATATTTAAGCTAGAAAATTAATTTGGTCAATATTAAATGGGTGTAAAATTAATAATGTAAAAATGTATATGCACTCAAGATAAGAACTACCTTAACAATAATATACGAGCCTGACTTTTCATCGGAAAAGTGCGTCGTAATAGCGCGAAAAGTACCATCGCGAGCCTTACGAGCACTTGGTGTCTTGGGTCGGCGGTGCAACTTCGGCATAAGAGCCGTCTCCCTTCTTCTCGATTGTCGTCTTGATAAGCTCGGCTGAGGGCTGCTTGCGGTCGTACGCCCAACCGATCTTGGCGAAAGTGTCAATGAAAACAGTGCTGAGGTCGATCATGTAGTGGCCGACCTCCGAGGCCTTGTAGTCCCAGGGGAAAACGTGGTGATAATTATGCCAGCCTTCGCCGCCCGTCGCATACGAGATCAGTATGTTCTCCGTGGGTGCAATCATTCTGCCGTGAACAATTTCAGGATTAATGATTAAAGTAACATTTTTCAGTATTTCTCAAATCTTGATTAAACTGAACAGCTAAATTGAGAAAATGTCTCGTATTGCACGAATTCTATATTGCGAAATGCACACTATCTTACAACAACGTGATATAGGTCAAGTTCTATGAGTCTTAAAATTTGAGCTTAATAGTGCAAGGTTTGAAACTGCTGTGCATTAAGTAAACTATTTCATTCAATCATCTAATGCAAGCGGTCGACTTTCGCGTACAAATATTTGAAATTAAACAAAAGATAAAGGGAGTGAGTATAATCTATGTATTTTAATTTATCTGTTCGTTGTTATTATTTTCATAATAGAAACCCAAAGCAAATATCGCAATATCTGAAATAGAAAATTTATAACTTCTATTATCAACTAAAATCATAAAATTATATTAAAATAACAATTATTTTTTAATAGTTTTTAATCTATTTTTTTAATCTAAAGTACTTTTTTATTGTTACAACCAAAATAAGATATAGTGCTATTGAAGTAATTACGCCATAAAACACATGTGATAAAGAGAAAATTGTTCAATTTTTTTGAAAGGTCTTATCATTAGATGGAACAAAACGATGAAAAAACTTACTTGTCGTAGGGTCTCCAACCAAACATATGCGCTACACTATTGACGCACCAGGTGGCGTTTAGCACATAAGCGTAACGCATAAAAATTTGCGATATGATTGCATAATACCACTCTTCATTCCAAAGATATACTGGAATTATAGTTGGCATAAAGAAGCAGAAAAATGTTTTTAGCTCAAGGAAGTACCTAACAACAAAAAATAAAAAAACATTTTATATGATGATGTTTCCAAATTTAATAATGTAAAGTAATATAAAATATACAACAAGGTGATTCACTAAATATACTATAAAATTCTATCTTGCTTGCACGAAGAACAGCTTTTCATAAAATTTAATTTTTAAATGTAATCAGAATAACAATAAATAATGAAACTGCTGAATAATTTTATTTTATTAATAACACCGACACACAAATAGAAAAATGTGGCAATTATAAGAGACTAGATTACCACATTTCATCTATTTTGGCCTTTTCAACAAGAATCTGGAGCCAGCTAAAATTGTTCGAATGACATCAAGATTTTCAAATATAATTCTCCGAAACTTTTGTGTACCTGCATAGTTAAGTCTATATAATATTTTATAATTATATTGTTGCCATTAAAAATGTAATATTTCAATACTCTTCTAAAAACGTTCTCACTTATTTTAAATTAATAAAAGGCTTACACGTATTTGACATACATTGATTTTATGAGTTAATTGATCCAAGCTGAAGCTTATTAACATTAAAAAAAGTATTATAGTAAATGTCAGTGAAAGCATTCAGTAATATTATTGTATTAAATTTGAAACTAACTTTTGACCAAATTGAACTACGGGATCAGCGAGAATGTCGCTCATGTCAATTTGACGGCCTTTCCTTATGACTTCTGGGTGTTTCCGCAGCATCAGCCAACCCACATGGGAGAAGAAGAACCCTCGATTGCTATTGTGTGGATCCGCGTTGGTTTCCGAAAATTTATGATGTACTCGGTGATCCCTCACCCAGTCGAATATCGAATTCTGTGCCAAGAGACGCAACATTAATATTTATTGCTCATTATGTCGCATTCAGAGGAAAGAAAAAGAATTTTATTTGGAACATAAAAATGTACTAAAGATGTATCATTTGTAATTTAAAATACGATATTTAAAATAAAAAGGACTTGTATTGAGTAAAATAAAATTCTCCTTTTTCAACGACTATTAATTAATTATAATGATAAAATAATTCAATTAAATGTACCATTCCGGCTGTACAGTAGCAGCACAAAAGTATTATTCTAAGAGGAGTTTTCGCCTTGTATGAACGATGTGTCCAAAGTCTATGCACTCCCGCACCAACGCCAAATGAAGCCATGACAGCAACTATCCAAGCTTTGAAACAATAATAAAATGAAGAATTTTTCGTCCCTCTTTAGAAAACATAAATATAGGATAACATTTGTATTTGAGAATTAAACCAATAAATTCAAACACGCATTTTTATAATAGTATACCTAGATTCGATCATTTCGTAATAAATTAAGGTATAAATAAGAGTAAATATTGATAATGTCAAAACAGTTTGAATTTCTACTGCGACGATATATCAATACATAAAAATATTAATATACCTATACTTAAATAATGATGAACTCACCCCATAGTGCTGTTTTTGGTCGTTGCAAGTAAGGAAACGTAATGTAACTATATAGCGCTATAAAGTGAAAAAGGCCTATCGCGATGACGTTTCGCCATATCAATTGCTGTAAGGTGAAGCTCGAGCTTTCCCGAGTGTCCTTTGTTTCGGAATCAACATCCTCTTTACTGTCCTTCGTCACACCATTGCTCTCCTTCAGCATGCCATTAGCCTCCTTTGAAATGCCATTACTTCTCGGATACTCGCCATTCTGTTTTTTCGAGGATTTGATGTTGCCTCCGTCGTAGGAGGATTCCGTCTCCATCGTCACCTCGTCCGGAAGCATCTTTCCGGCTTTCCGCGTTCCTCTACCATCAAATCAGAATGCATTAGCGTCCTTAATTTCTTCACGTGATCCACACATTGAGAGCACATATAATACCACTTAAAACTTTTTAACCAACGACCATGAAACCATTGCCTTGTGAAGCGAACTGCTTAATACATCTTCATTTGAATTTCCTTTTCACATTACATAGTTAATTATTTACATGACGGTCTCGGATGTGTTTTAAATTCATGCCTCTCAATTTTTGCATTTAATCTAACGATAGAAATTTCACGATACTTCGTACGCAATAACAAGTGAAAAGACAAATTAAAAGACAACATTTTTAATTTATCATTTCAACCCCGCGAGTTCCCAATAGATAAGTTAACTTTAATCAAGAACAATTTTTGTTCAATAACTGTCAATTTTAGAGATAAGAATGCAAAACGAAGGAAAAAACAAGTTTCTCACGGCTCACCTGGAATCAAGTGAAGGATACGTTTAGAAGGTTCAGGAAAATTTTGAAACTTGTAAATAAAATATTGAAAACCTCCGGAGACAGAACAAAAACTCATCCCTCAGTAACAACGTGGCCATTAAAATGTACGGCGCTTGACAAAAGGAACTAGAACTCGAGAAAAAGGCGACCAAGTTGTAAAAGTATGTTAGAGGAGGAGAAGAAGAAACAAAGGAAGAAAGAAGCAGCCTCGTGCAAAATTTATCAAGATCAATCAGTCTTCTCACCTCTCTCAACGACTCGCGGCGTCGTCGTCGTCGTCGTCGTCGTCGGCGGCGGCGGCTCGTCACCCGAGACAGTGCGCGCGAGTGCTCGCGAACCGACGAATCGCGCGCGGCTGGACTCGTTAGATTATAAACACGAACTGTCGGCCACGAGTAAAAAAGCGCCGATCTGAATGTGCGACGTGTGCGCAGTCACGATGCACTCGCGAAACCGGGTTGAAGAGAGAAAGAGAGCGAGAGAGAGGGAGAAAGAGTGCGCATAGCTCTATGTCCCTGCTGATGGCTAGTGCGGGCGCATGGGAGTAGGAGGCTCGTCCGCCTTATTGAAAATGAACAGCCCGAGCGGGGCACCCCACATCCGTCCATTAAACCGAGGCTCGCGGGGAGACGCACAGACACATTCTCGTGCGGCTCTCGAGAGGCCACGCAGCAGCAATAGCGGCACGAGCCATCGGCCGATCGCGAAAAAATAAAAAGATCCGGTCCATCGCTTATCATCGCGTAGTACAGTTCTTTCCTATACAAATATTTTCTCGGCTTTTTAACTTTTTTCACCGAAATTACGAAAAACGACCTCCAAAATAGCATCTATATTCTTTTAATTATAAGGATTAGCAGGCTCAATATCCCTGGTAGAAATCGACTCTATTTTCTACTAAGAAATAGTGAGTTTTACTGGAGGAATACCAGAGACATTTTTCTTATCTACTTCTATTTGGCGACGAAATGATTTTTCCGGACATATTCGACCATTTAATAGATTGAAAATAGAATAAGTTTTATCACAAATTTATGATTATTTAAAAGATATTAAAGTTGGACAGTTTTTTTAGGTAGAAAATGGCTAATAAGAGGCTTGCTATTATGACGAGGAGTGAGAGAGACAGAATCTAATAGAAAAATATCGCTCTCTGTTAATATCTAAGAAAGGAGTGATGTAAATGTTCTTTCAGTCTGCGTTTACTGTTTACATTTTTGTAAGCTGTTTATTACAATTGAATGCTCTGAAATGTAACCTCAAGTCTATGAGTAAATTTAAATTGGATATTTTGACGTTATATCCTTCTATTTCCAATCTATTAAATGGTGGAAAATGACTGGAAAACATCGTTTCATCAAGGATCAATAACTAACCATTTATTCTAGCTATTTACTGACTTTCTGTCTATTTCGCATAGAGCAAATTTCTACCAGGGATCCCAGGACGAATTCATAGAAAACTTATGCAAAATGAATACCATGCGCTATTATCACCATTAGCTAATCGCTTATGCAATTATAAGCTTCTGTTAATATCAGCTCAATAAATTATTTTTTCATTGCCAAGTAAATATTATAAACATTCACCTGTAGTGAAAACGTAAAAGCTTTTTAGTACTCTTTCAATTCGTAATTTCTATCACTGGATAATATGCGTGTTTAAATGAAACTTTTATGTTGAAAGAACTTTTTACAGCTCTATTTACCATATGAGGTATCTTATAAATTTTTAAAGTTATATCTCATCAAATATTATTTCTTTTGTAATTCGATAAACAGAAAAAACTACGGGCTCACTTTAAAATGAATCAATAAGAATTATATGCTATATATTGTTAAATAAAATCAATGAAGTATATATTAATTTTATTGATGGTCAGCGAATAGTAGCACATAAGGTTAATCCAGCTAGCAGACTTTAAAAGGTTGCTGGTTCGAGGCTACGCAATAAAAATAAAGAATTTCAAAGAGGGAAAAAGCTTGTTTGATAATCATTCTTTGAACTTTTATTAAAATTTTAGGTTCTGGAATAAATTTCAGCGTCGTTGTTAATATTATTATTAATTTAAAAAACTACAATATTACAATGACCCTTATGTAAAAATTATTACAGCTTGGTTTTTGTTAAAGACATTATTTCAATGCGTTGTGCAATTTTCTTTAACAAAACAAGTTATTAAAAACTATAAAATAAATATTTAAGAATGGCGTGCAAAACACATAAAACAAAATGTCACACTCATATTTTTAACTGAGCAAAAAAAAATTAGAGATTTTATAATAAACCCTTTTCATAATTATACAATTTAATAATAAAAATATTCAAATAAACTTACCAAAAATAAGATTTAAATTTATCACTTGAAGTATATAATAAATGTCACAACATTTTTTTTTTATAAAAAATAATTTGAATTATTTTATAAACAAGACTTTATGTTTATAAATCACTTTTCAATAAAAGGCTGTTCCCCTTTATTTTTAGATCACAGTTTAGTCAGAAATATGTGCATATAGCAGTTGAAAATCAAGTTCATTTTTTGTCTTCACTAATTGAATTCATACTAAATTTGCTGAATTGCTGTAGTCCGGAAATGAAGTGAATATGTAGAGAGGTATTTTAGACTTAAAATTGTTCATCGCTTCGAGGTATCTTCGAAAGGAACAATCAAACTTGTCTCTAGCGACGAAACAACCACCGTATAAAGAAAAGACACCACCGCCAGCACCGACAAACAGAAAATTTAATCAAGAGTCTGTCATAACGCAGCACGACACACTTTTTTTAATCACCGCGGCAAATTGCCACGAAAATTCGTAATCTTCTCATGCTCTCTTTCGTGGCCGCTCGACTACTTGAAATATTCAGCAGCGACGAGCGGCGGCGGCTGCGGCGGCTGCAGCGGCGACACTTTAGGCCATTAGGGCGCTCATTTCGCACAGACCTTGACTCGCGCTCGCGCACACGTCGTTTTCGAATTCGCGGATAGCTCGCACACACGGAGTCTTCAAGGCACTTTAGCGCCGCGTGCGCGCCGCCGCCGCCGCCGCGCATTGCATTGTGCGCGATTTTAAAGGGTTTCAGCGAGCGCCGGCGGCGAAGCCGTGCTGGGCTCACCCGCGAGTCGCGGCGAGCTATATGCCGCAGCTGCAGCTGCGACGACGGCTGCCTGACATTTCTTGTCGCGACATTTGCGACCGGATGGGCTTTGATTGGCCAAATACGCCTAGAAGATCCGCAGGTGAAGCTGTTCATCATGCACCGGTTATTGCAGATTAAACAAAATACTCCATACATGCTTTAAATTATCCGCTCCAATAGAAAATATGCGATAATAAAGAAGAGTGATACAATAACACCTATATCTATATAGCATTTATATATTTATATTTAGAGATTTATTTCAAATTTAACTAGTTCCATCTACTCTACGATGTATGAACATACTTGTAGCCAAGTTTTACCTCGTTATAGCAGGAATAAGTCTATTTATAAAGCGAGTGCTATTATTTTTTAAATAAAATGTTAAAATTTGAATTGGCACGAAGAAAACTTTTCTATTTATATCTCTCCTTTTATAATTAACTGAAAGCCTTAATCGAATTCCCATTTTTGAAATTTTCTAATTATTTGAGCGAATATCACTGGTATTGATTATAACTTGTTGAAATAAAAAAAAAATAAGTCGAGGAATCTGAACTTATGGTCTTAACAGATATTTATAAATAATGGCTGAACGAACAATGAACATAGTACTATGATCTATTAATATTAACTTTAATGTTCCGGGATATGAAAAATCAATCACTATGTGCTTATTTATTCATTAGATAGTAACAAACGAATATAGTATTTATTGACATTAAATTACCTTCTATATCAAACATTCTTAAGGAAAGACTTCGCTAAGTCAAATGAGCACTAGGAAGTGGAAATAATCCTATAGCTATTTTACTACACAGTTTGGTCAACGAAGATGTACACATTTATAATACCAATTAACCCTTTGCAGCACAGCGGGAGGCTGAGTGTACCGCCTCATTCTAATGAATTTTTCATTTATTTAAAGTAGGTAAAGTGATTTTTCACTTTATACTAACTAGGAAAGGGTGAGGGGTCCGGATTACGGATTCGGCTGAAACTTTGGGATAGGTTTTTGGATCTGCTAAAAATCCATCTATGCGAAATGACCAAGAAGTTAGAAAATAGCTAGTAAAACTGTCTAATTAATGGCTATGATGAAACGATTTTTCGACCATTATTTGCC
>UXGD01000572.1:0-53577 GCA_900474315.1 Torymus auratus | reverse complement strand
CGCACTACATGAGCCAATCACATAACGTTTATTTTGGCTTCACAACATCCGGTCATGACTTTTTTATATAGGGAAAACAATAGTTTTGGCATAAAGTCCCCATCCGCCAAAAGAAGGTTAAAGTCGGTTTATTAAAATTAGTTCTCCAGGTATATTAGTTTACATAACCACGCATTGCGACGGTTTCAAAAGTTTTAGCCGCAATATATTTGAGAGTGTTTTATGTCAGAAGTTTTGAACCTTTTCAAAAGTTTCTTTGTAAGGATGCTAAACTAAAATGTTTTATGAGTAGTAAAACCTTTGGTTTATTTATTAATCCAGAAATTACACTGATGTTATTATTATTAATTATTATTTTGTTTTTCTTTGCAATTAAAAAACAATTCAGAATCCGGAAACGCACGTCCTGAATAAAATAAACCCTGGTAGAAAATTTACCAGCAAATTAGCTATATTTCTTAATTGTAAATAAGCAACCCCGTTAGCTGTAGCTTAGCTAAAAACTCGCTAATTTGATTTAACCTTTGATAAGTGATATTGGTTATCTATAAATTAACTAATTTTTCTAAATAGTTGATTAAGCTTTGAAGATATTGATTTTTCAAAATGTATTTGCGAATTTCATATTTTCATGAGAAATATTGATACTTGATGGCAAGAAACGATCACTGCGATATTCGGTAAGAAAAAAATCAAGATTAAAAATTAAATTGTTGGATTAGGTAGTAAAAATCAATATGGAACAATAATACAATGTATCTAAAAGTATTATTACCAGTAAGTAGTTAAAATATCAATGTTATCAATTGTAAATGACAAAATTTTCACTTTAAATTGGTTCATAATTATTAAAGAAAATCAGAATATTGTTCTTAGCCTTTAAGTTAGCTAAAACAAATAGGTAATTTCTGATTAGCATTTCTACAAGGGCACACTTAAGTCGGATTAAATTCTAAAAGCATGACGTTATTACCGATGTTTCTAGCTAACTTTTATCTAAAAATTAACCATGTTCTAAAAATTAAGCTAATTTATATAGCTATAAAATAGGCTTACAATTTCTACCCAAGGAAGGGCCTTACTAAAATATATAGAACTTGAACGAGTAGAGTTAGAGGATAATATTCTTTTTAACTGTATGAATATGATAGCAATAATTTGTCCATTCTGCTCATCATTTTTGTTACAAATTTTGGAAACTAAATAGGGAATATTCTCAAATATAATATGGAGCTTACCGCAGGATTCTGCGAAAATTTTAGCAAGTCTACAGTATTTTCTTTTATCTAAAAATAATAGTAATCATATAAAATGTAGCGATTTTCTGGCTGCAAGTAGTAACAGACAACAATATAGTCGAAGAAAAGAGAAGCACACTCTGTCCCTACAGCGTGTTTACCGAGAGCGGTCAATTTAAAGAGGGTGAAGAAACGTTAGGGCCTTTTACTGGCAGACTTGGCCGTCTGCGATCCTTCGGCGCGAATCCAAATGAAAGTTTATCGAGTGGTTGCGCGCGAATGCCCCCTTTCTCAATCGACGCAGAAAATAGTCTGCTGCGAGAGAAAGAGTCTTTGGCAGGGCGCGTCAGGGCTGCGGCGCGCGCGCTCTCCTTCCGAGCGGAGATTAAAGTTCCGCTGCCGCGAGCGTCCGATGGTTATGGGTTAAATGAGGTGTGAGCTATCCACGATCGTATCGCCGGCGCTCTATACTCTGCCAACGAGCGAGACAGAGAGAGACGAGGGGGAGAGAGAGAGCGGCAGATATATATGCTGGGGCGTGGGCGTGGCCGGCTTGATATCAGCGATGGCCACCTTTCGACTGTAAATCAATTGATATCACGAGGGGGGAAAGAGCTGCCGCCACCGCCACCGCCACTCGTCGAGGCATGCGCCAAATGCCGCACGCGCACCCAATGCCGCATCGACCCGCCCCGGCTGGCTGTGTGCATGTACGCGCACATAGCCGGCGCGCGAGCCAGTTTTCCTCCTGCGCAATAGCCGCCGACAAGTTTTTCTCCCCCTGTAGGTATAGCTGCCGCGCTGCTCCCTTTCCTTCCCGCGCCGCAAAGAATTATTATCGCTAGATTCGCCGAGGGGAGGCTGCTGCCTCTCGCACACACCGCCTTGCCGATCCCCTGCGGATTTATTTATAAGTTTACTCGGGGGAAGGAAATAATTCACTTACCACTCCAATGCGTAAATGATGAACGCGGATTCTCCTTACTTCCTGCAATTAGCCGTTGTTCAACATTTATTTTACTCCTCCGTGCGAATGATGTTTAAGGACAAGGGGAGGAAGGGCTGATTAAAATATAACAAATTAAGATTCATATCGGGAATATTTAATCACTTTTTAAATAATTTTACACGTACAAATTGTCGATTGAACGCGTAATTTAACGCATGTACGTGACTCTCTGTTTATTATGTATGTTCGGTAAATAAATAACTAAATTATTTTGAACAGTCTATAAGCAATGACACCGCAATCGGTGTTTTATGTACAGGTCGATTATCTTATAAGAATCGTCGATTCCTCGGCTTTACGGACCGGCCTCCATTTAGGTACTTTGCTATATATAAGGTTCTATTGCACGTCGCAATTACATCATCGCTCGGAAATATTTTACATTATTTTACAATAAATTAACGGAATCTACATTTGCGCGCGAGAAATTGGCGCCTTTATGAGAAAAATTCAGTTTTGTCACAAAAACATTTCCATTTCTCTATATATATTAACCTTAACTTTGTATAATTTCATAATACAACTTTGACTCTTTATGAAATAAGTGAAATACAAACACATCGATCCCTAATTATTTTTAAATAAATTATATCACAAAATAACATTGGATGAAAGAATTTTCGAAAATGTTAATATTCTCGTCTTTATGTTGTTTCATACTTGTATTATTTTATGTTTATCATTTTCGATAGCATCCGCACGAGTTCCGTCATTTCACACACTAAATGCTACCATTACACAATTTAACCCGCACTTTATACATATTAAATTTTTAAACTTTTCAAAAACAGCTAATAAAAGATGATGAGGAAATATTTTCTGACGTCACCAAATCGTTATCGATATATATATATATCATTTTACAAATAAGCCGCATTACATGTTTTATAAGGATGATAAAACAAGTTGATATACAAGAAAAGGATTTGAAGAAAGCGCTTGACGCACGTATCGAGTCTATAAGCTGCTTTCTTTGAAGAACGCACAATTATTATGATATATAACAATAGTCTTTATATTTCGTATTTATAAGAGGATGATCAAGGAAATGGCACTGGTAATGTAAAGGTTCTTTTTACAAGTTTTAAAAGTTGTAGGTAACATCTCGCCTAGTAGTTTGGAATTTGACATGAGTCTTTTGTCAGTATGGAATTAAAATGGGCCAAATAAGATGAAAAAGGTCGGGAGGTCCGCCAGTGAAATGCACTTCCGGGCGCAATGGTTCGTTGGCCGCTCGACTCGGAGCTAGTGAGACATAATGAATTGAAATAGCCCTCGCCGGCGAATTGACGTGGAATCGCGAGCAATTTGGTCTACTTGGCCTGCAGCTCGGCGGCCTGCTCGAGCTCCTCCTTGGAGAGCGGCACCGTCGAGTGGTTGTAGAGGCCCTGGGCCATGAGCTGGAGCGCGAGGGGGTTCTTCTGGCCGCTGGCCTTCTTGATCTTGGCGCGCTTGTTCTGGAACCAGATCTTGATCTGCGCCTCGTTGAGGCCGAGCTCCTTGGAGAGCGTCTGTCGGCGCTGCTCGGTCAGGTACTTGTTTTCCGTGAACTCGTGCCTGAGCCTGGCCAGCTGCTCCGCGCTGAAGGCCGTCCGGGGCCGCTTCTCCTCGGACGTCGGCGCCGGGGAGGGCCGCTCGGTCGACCGCTTTCGCTTCCTCGTCCGCGGACCTGCAACAGCACCATTTCGACCTTTTAGTATCGAAATGTTATAAGGAGAAAAGGCTTTAGTGGCTATCACCCGCTTTCAAGCATCATTTTATACCAACCTTCCTTCTCATCTATACCACTTTTCAATTTATAATGTTATCTACCTTTCTATTGGAAATTATCTATTTCTCGAATTTTGCAGAACAATCAACCCACACGAGTGGAAAATTGCCATGAATTTCAACTGTACCATCGGCGAGGTAAATCTTAGCTCGCGCGAGTCTACTTTATTGGCCTATTTCTCAGACTTAACACGTCGCTCCATCTTTCTTATAAATCAACTTGGTTATTATCACCGTTTTCTGCCCAACTCTTAACGCGGCAGATTTTTCTCGCCACTAGTTGCTACACCTTCCTACATACAATTTCTCGCGAAATTCGTCGATCATTCTGGCTGCGCTTATTTCGCGCGTATTTCACCTTATCCGATAATAATTCATAAACTCAACAGCATCCACGTCGGTCGCGCGGCCATAGATAATTGCAAATAAATCAAACCGTAACGATCGACAAACAGCCTCTTATCACTCAGTTGTATCACGCGTCAGAGGAGAGAACTGACAGAAGAAGAAATGAGAAGGCAAGAAATTTCAGCCTCCAGTAAAAATATGGCTTTTAATATAAATAATATACGTGCGCGTAAATATCTCTAGCTAGAGAGTGGAAAATAGAATTTGAAAAATATTTATTTCCCTCGGCCGTTGATCGATTCACAGGAGGTTAGAACGATTTTGAAAAAAGAATTCTTATCGCGAGAGTGCCAGTGTAGCTCTCCCGGAAACAAATGACTCGATGTTCATTGAATATTATCGGAGCGGTCGTTTATGCGGCGCGAAGATTTATCGTCCGCCCGACGAGCGACGGGACTGTGTGTATTCGACAATATTTTTCTCTCCCTTCGCGCGCTTCCCCCCGTTTTATTTTCCGAACTTCTTTGAAATCTCACGCGTGCGCGCGTGCTTCGCTCGGCCTCCCTGATAAAAGGAACAACGAACGCGTAGCGCGCGATCAAGAAAAACGAGACGTCAGCCGCAACAGGGATTTATGGCGAGCCCGATGAAATTGACTTCTTATCCTGGAATGTATCGAGAGTGTGCGTGTGTGTATATACGTGTCTTGATGCGTATTGATCTTCCAGCGCTGCGCACTACGTGCTCTTTACGAAATTTGTGAAAAGCCTTTCTTACCGCGTTAGCTTGGAACTTTTTTTAAAATATTTTATCCGAACCGGCCTGAAAATTTGAAAACAGTCGTCAAAGTAACAACGTTGTAAACGAAGAGGATTTTTAAATTGTGAAATTTTCGAAGCTCGTAAAATATATATACTCGACAAAGTTTTTCGTTTTTATAAGTGTCGTGAGGTATGATTATTATTTACAACTTTCTAAGCAACAAGTCAGTTGTCATATCTTTGCTTACGAGATAGCACGTGAAGTGTACGAACAATTTTATTACCATAGCTTTAATAAGTTAGAGTTTATGGCAGCAGGCTATTTCAGCATTCCTGTATTATTTATTGTTCGTTTTAGGTATTGACAAGTAATTTAGAGACGCGTTCTAGATAAAAACTTGTCAATTATGGTTACTAAAAGGCATAAAATCGCCATTTAAATCTATTCTATTGTGCGAGTATGCGCGTATATATTAAAATTTAGTATAAAGAAATTGCAGTGTGAAACGTAGTGTGAAGCAAGCGAATTTCTTGAATTCCGAGTAGAAGAGCATGCATGAAAAGTGAGAGAAGAAAAGGCCTCAATCGCTATAGTCGCGCGAGAGATGAAAGTGCGACTCGCGGCTGGGGGATCGATATCCAGGCAAAGTTTCGGCAGCACAGAGAGTCATCGTGGCGGCATGAGTATTCTCCTCGTTTCCAGCGCGGCACTCGGTAACGAACAGCGGTCTAATTACTTAAGCTGAAGTCTCGCGCAGTTTGCCGTCCCCCGCTCGCGAAACTCGGGCTCTCCGAGAAACCAATAACGCTAAGACGTCTCTCGAGCGAGCGAGTGCCTCCCACCCCAGCATACCAGCCGCTGGAACCACTAATTCCCATCTACCCCCCTGAGTTAGACGTTAGACAGCGAAATGCACACGAGGCTCGCCCTCTTCGCGCCTCTCGCGCTCTGCTCGATATTTCGAATGACTCGTGAACGTCTTTGGTATGCGCGTCTATTAGTATGCCGTTGCTTAATTACGTCGCTCTGCTCGCTCGCTATAAGGAAGCCGACGGCTGCGCGGGAGCTGTTAATCGATTTTCAGAAAACTCTTGTTTACCAGCTCGTTGTTGCCTTATTTTTCTTTCACGCGCGCTCGCCCATGTTTTTCCGCTTAGATTACTTTTTTTCCATCACCCTTTACCCAAGCTATGATTTTCTGCAATTAATTAGACCGCGCGCAAATTAATGTGTCTCCAGTAAAAACGACTCCAGCTGGCTTATAAATATTTAATGCCGACAGCAATCTTTAGAAAACACTTTATTAATACAATGAGTATATCACTTCCACTTTAATAAGGGTTAACTTCTTTTCCGTTTTTATTTATATACCAACCATTACACCGTTATCCGTATAAAAAAAAACTTGCAGGTATAATAAAAAAATTTTATAAAATAAATTATTCGAAAATATATCCGACGCAGTTTCACAATTCAGAGTGATTAGTTGGCTCGAGAATGGCGGTATTTTTCAAACTATTATCTCATGCTAATTAAAGTTAATATGTTTTGCCAAATTGATATTTTTTTTTTTCAGTAGTGTACACCAGCGCACTTTTTCTTGCCGAGGCGATTAATGGGCGGCGCGTTTGCCGCTATAAAATTAACATACAACGACGCGTGCAAGAGAGAGAGAGAGAGAGAGAAAGAGGCAAGCTAAAAGCCCATATAAGCGCAGTTCTCGCTATTGCCGCTAATGTCATAGCGCGCGCGAGCGAGCGCGTGCGTTGTGCATATAAAAGATAATCGCAGCGCGCGCATGCACGCCGTGCGTTTACGCGCCTCGTTTGCGAACGCACTCGAGAGAATTGATAATATTCGAGTGAAATTTCTGTTGTGTATATACCCGCACCGCTGCGCGTAATTAAATGTAAGCACGCGCGCACTTGAATATTACCTTTGTAGTCGGGAGAGGATGCTACGATAATTACGTGATTACCGGACAAAATCTTTTATTGCCGCTGAGCGGCTAATACCTTCCTTTGCTATTCGCATCTTTTCCCTAATTATACTCCATTTGCAACAAAGTACAAAAATTACACGCTGATTTCATCAGTTCAGACTACAGCCGCGTTTAATTCATGTCAATTCCATTACCAGCCACACGCGCTGCCTTTTCTTTTTAATATATGTGCTCCGAGCCAATAGGCGAGTACCAAGTTAATCCGAAAATTACGTACAACTTGAGCGCTTTAAATTTACTGCTCTTTTTGCTGTTGCTATATAAATTGTTTCTTCAATTTAAATTAATGATTGCAGCCGCTTTACTATCCGATTTGCATTTAATGTATACATCATTAAAATAAATATATAGAAAATATCAATAGACACTTTATCACTCTAATCGCAAGAAATAAGCTCGCCGATGAAAAATTAAATCAAATAAATGCTTGGCAGTTTTAAAACACCTTGATCCGCAGGCAATAAATTAGTACAGATAACTAAACTTCTTTAATGAGAATGACATCGAATACGGCGTTGCTTCAAGGAGTGAGTATAATGTTCTATCGGCCGAATTCCTATTAAGTTTACCTATTAGGAAAATCTCGAATCAATAAGTGTAGTGTATTTTTGTTTGTATGCACATTCTATCGACATAATACGTAACGAGTTAGCCGAGCAGGTGAATTATGACTTTGACCATTATATAGACAGACGAGGCTAAGCATGTCGACACAGTCGTAAAAGACCTTCCGCGAAACATTCGTTGGTCACGAAATCATCGTATTTCTTTACTATTCCTCTAATCATCTTAACGCGTATGCAACTAAACACTTGATTTTTTTCTTGAAAAACAAAATTTTTATCTAAAACCAAATAAATCCTAGTTCTTATATGTTCTTTTTTCTTTCCCAATATCTATTTCATTATAATACCGTTGAACGTGCTATTTATATTTCGCACATTGTGGAAATAAACTATATTTGATTTTCTGAGGATTTAAAAATATCTTTTCTTCTAAAACTATCCTTCTTTGACTATCTATATAACTAAGAAATAATGTTACTGTAATCAGTTGGCTTTGAAATTGTTTAAAGATTGTCTTACAAGTATTATTATTAAGCAATTAAAGTATTTCGATAAAAATATTCTGATTTTTAACACCCTGACTTTTATATAATATACGATATTAACAAAATCTCTAAAAAAAATAATGAGCATTGTTTACCGGTAAAAATAAATTTCAATAAATTATATTAATTATTAACCGCGGTGCCGGTAAGGTAGGAATCACCTCAGTATCTGATATTTCCCTTAACTTTTCGATCATTCTTCCGTACAATTTATTTATACGTATCTTACACGAGTATTTATATGTGAAAAATGTAAATGTGGCATAATATATCACAGTTTTCTGGCAAATAATTCTGGATGTAGATAAAGGATAGTAATTATTTATTAGGGATGTCTGTCGCGATGTTAACATTTTAATAGCGTGTAAGTAAATAAATGTCGGCGAGGGGAAAAGTAAAAAAGAAGGCAAGCGCGAGAGTCACGCAAAGTGTATACCGCGATTAAGCGACACGAAACGTCAAGTCGGAAAGCTCGGACGTCGGGCTGGTGCTATTAGTCGGTAAAAGTGGCGAGAAAAATCAGTCGGTAATTGCGGCGAATTTTCGAGATTCCCCGGCGAGGCGAAAAAGGAGAGGCTCCGTTTCCTCGGGGCTAGGACCTAATCTATCCTAGAAGCGAGTTTATAGCGCGCAGGGTAATTAATTCGTTTTCTACGGACAACTATGAGCCATCGCGGCCGCCGCTCGCCGCGCGTAATTAGCAATTTCTTCAGCGAAGGAGAAAAAGAGGCTCGCTCTCTATCGGTAGCGCGCAGCGCCGCGCGCCTTTTTTGCGTCCCGGGAAAACACGGCCGCGCTTCCACGAAGCCCATAGAGCGCCTGGCTGCCTCTCTGGCCGACCTATGTGCGCTTGCCGCTTTGCCAGCCGCGACGCGAATCGATATACGCCGAGATTCTCCGAGGCGAATCATTTAGATGCTTTTTCCAACTTGCAAGAACTCGTTCCCCGCGCGTCGCGCGTCTTGTCCCTGGCATCCAAAATCAAGACGTTCTCGGGGCCTTTTTTCCACGAGCCTTAGCCTTCTTCTTTTTCCGATTAACCGTTTGACTAAATCGATCGGCAAAGAAAGTGCCAAATGGACGTTTCTCATCACGTGGACTGGCTCAAGAATTTAGGATGCAACCTCGTTCCTCCGTTTTTTCAATTGTTTGCTCTCGCTTCGGTCTATACTCATTATTGAGAACTTTAGTTAAAGTTAAAGAAATTATCAATTGTTCACGATCAAATTATTCGCGATACGTTATGAAACGAATAGTTACGAAATCTTACGAAATTCTACGAATATTTTTTGTGTTTTCAACTGAGCAATTATGTTTCTGAAGTATCTTTCTTGATAAGCAAATTCCTTTCATCACCTGTCAAATTGATATTCAAATGATTCGGTATAATGCTATTGATTTATTCAACTAGAAATTCGTACGGTCTAATGACAATATTCTTTTTCTGATCGCGTAAAAATTTCTCTTCCCGATACTGATCATTACGGTATAGTATAACGTTAATGCTATTAGCCCTAGATAACATTAAAATTGAAATATTGGTATTTACAGAAAAAGTACTTGGTTATATAGTATCGCTAAAGAAAGAAAATAGTCAGACCAAAGAAGCTCACGTTCTCCAAACGGCTTTCAATAGACATTACTCATCTACGTAGGTCCTTATGAGATTGTGGTGTTACTTACTTCGTCCTGAGAACAGAAAAGAAAAAAGCACAAATTAAATTATTGTTTGACACAAATATTAAAAAGAAAATAAATTATTAAAATGTATTTTTGGGCGAGAAATGAAATAAAAATAAGCGGGCTCGGTTATTTTTTTTTAGTTCCATCATCGCGTGCAACTGCGCAATTCGCCGAGTTCGTGGGAGGCAACTGACAACTTACTTAATATTTTATCAAAGCGATATAACCTCGAGCTCTAATCGATCGCTTTTCACGAGCGAAAGAAAGCCCAAGATATACCACTACTCTGCTAGGCTTATAGCTTTATGAAATAATTGGGTTCAACTGTGAGTTTCTAACGTTGTAGACGGATCAAATTTCATCAACCATAGCTTTCAGGATTCGTAGCTATAATTTTCAAACGCTAACTTACAAGATCTAGTTCTTGTAAGTAATAGAGTAATTTCTAAACTTATGCTGTCTGTTCAGAAACACGAATCCTACATATTGATAAAAAAATCCAAAAATACGCCGTATCGAGTTTAACATAAAATAGCAATTATTGTTTTTATAATCAAGTCATCAGACTTTATAGAAAATTATGATTTTACTAATAAAAGATCATTCACAATAATCTTTCAAATATAGAAACATGTGATATAAAAATGTTTTTGCCCTGTTATAGATATACTAGCCAGTTCTTGGCTAATTTCTGGCTGGAAACTGGCCAGTTTTTTCGATTCCTACTCTCGTTTCTTTTGTGCACAACTTTTATTTTACATATATAAGAACATTTGTAGTTATGAACACCTTTAAATAACTTTAATTGAAAGCCTTGAGTTGTTTTTAATTATAAAGATAATATTGCTTTTACAATTGCAATTAACTTTTTTCTTGTTAGTACTGCTCACAGTATAGCGTGAAAAATAACAAAAACTGCTTACGTTTGCGAGCAAAAGTCATTTAGAGACGATAATTCAATTTTCTCCGTTATCATTGGAGCATAATTAAGTATAATAATCAATAAATGAAACAAGGAAACTTTTTTCGTTCTTTCGTTCCTGTCGATTCCATTATCGATGATAATCGAATATAATTTTCCGCTTTGGAAATCCTCCACTGCACGAGTACAGATCTCTTACAAAGTATTTCATAAGCAAGGGTCTGATGAAAAAGTGTCATTTTCATTCAGTGAAGCACAGGAATGAAGTGAAAGAAGCTCGGGCATAAGACTCAGCTGCCCCGGGTAATTCAGCCTCGTTGAGACTCTCGGTTCAATTACGAAAGGCGGCTTATATACAGACGCGTAACAGTGCATTCGACCGAGCTTCGATAAAAAGCTCGATCGCCTTTTGTCTCGCTCGCGCAATGTTTTCCCTTTATTCTGCGGGCTCATATATACGAATGACGCGAGTGAAGTGCACACATCGGGCGCTCGCCGTGTTTTCTCGTTAATTACGGTCAGTGTCGATTGGCAATTTTCGATCGGTCAGCCATCGACACTTCCATACGCGGTAACTTGAACGACCACTCGAGAGGTTTCAATCGACGAGCGTACGCATGCGGCTGACCTGTTATTTTGCCGCGCGCGTAGCCGATTACTCCTCTCGCCTCGTATTTTCGACAATTAAACTGTGTTTCTTGCCATTAGGCCGGGCATTAATAATCCCTTATAAATTGAGATTGTTTTGATCTCTGGCGCCTCGCTGCTGAAGCCTTGCCTTAAATGTGTGATTTCTTATTCAAATTGAACATTTTATTTAGTATCACTGCAGCAGTACACATAATTAGAGGGTATTAAAGTATTTATATAGTAAATTAAAAGTAGAGGAGGTTTTCGTAAATTTTTATCAGTATCTAATAATTCTATTTCTAAACACTTGCGATAAGGTTTTTACGTGTGCCACATCAAAAATTGATCAATAACACATATTTGTTCTGAGTAGTGCTACTGTCGTTACGTAAAGTCGTCGTGACGCTTAATAGTTGTTTAGCCAAGCACGAAAAAATATTATCAATGTTAGACAGTCTGATTGTTCTCGAAATCCCTATATCCATTCGTCAGCAAACACACGGACGAAATTCCCCTGTAATGGTGAGCAAACATAGTTGAAAACGGTCGATTCTAATTATCGGGACACACATCTGACAAGAGTTGCGCATTCTGTTGGAGCTATACGCGAACGCGTAGAGTAAATTGAGTGAATTCCTGAAAATAAAGAGTCGAGAGAGTCGTTCCAGGGGCAATCATAGCCAATTACTTTTAATTCCAGCGCTTGCTTTGCGGAGGGAAATTTTGTCAACGCGGCGGTGTAGGATTATTTGTCGGCGGGCACTCGTTACATTGATATTAATTGCTCGGGCCGAAGTGACGGGCACATAAATCGGGGCTCAGTTCGAGCGCCTCCGTAGCCGCGGCTCGGATTGGCCTCGCGCGTTCTAGACCGCAGTCGCGTGGGGTGGCGGCTGCATGCGTTCCCACGATATCGCGTATAAACATCATTTCTAACGATTTCCAACGGGGACAGCCCGCGCGCAAGAGAGAGAGAGGGGAGAGGGCCGCCCGCTCCTTACAAACGCCTCCGATCTCCTGTGCCTCGACTCGAGATCGTGCGCCGATTTAACGAGGCCCGCGAGCCGACGGAGAGCGCCATGTATCGGCCGATCGGATCTAGCGTTTTCACGCACGATTACTACCACTCGCCGCATTCGTTAGATTTCCGCCATATATGTGGCTATTTCATTTATCTACATACGTGCATACAGCCTCACTGTTGCATCTGCGTGCAGTCAAAAATGTGCAAGCACGCTGATAAGCCGATTTTTCCTTAAATTATATATATATGATCCGGGTACTGGAGTTCGCGTGCGAAAGTGCAGAAGCTTTCCATTGTTTACCGAACAATCGAATGCGTGATTTAACAGATAAATCCCCGCGCGAGAGCATAACAAGTCTATGTTTATGCGAAAATTTAGTGTTCTATTGTCTATAAACTAGATCAGTGCGAGATATATATTATTTTCAGCAGCAAATAACAGCCCCGCGGCTGATTTAAAGAAATCTGCATTAACTTTCTTAATTAAACAATAACGTTTGAAAGTTATCAATCTCGCATATTGTAATTAAAGCTGCAGTGCGAATAGGTATTTTTCATGGTATTTATCGTTGCCGATTAGTTTAAGCCCAATAATTGTTGGCTCGCCGATCGATCAAGTCCTTCGCATATTCATATAGCGTCGGCGTTGTCTGCTGTACACACTTAATATACAGTGCGAGGCGTGTCGCCTGCTCGCGCTCTCCGGCACGTAAAACCGATAAGAGCTAGCGCGCAAATCATGACTGATAATCCGTTTGACGAGGCGCGACTTTGATAAATTAACTCGTTTAAATATCACGTAGAGGCGAGTGCACGCGCGCCGACAATTAGAGGCCTGAAATCAAACGGTAATCGCGAGGCGAGGATCGCTTTGCAGATAACGTGTGCCACGAGCGCAGGCTTGTTCCTTCTTTTGCAATTCCTCCGAATAGCTCGGCTTGCGCGTGCGCGCACACTCGCCAATTTCACAGTTTGCGCCGTGAGGGATGTCACGTAACATCAGACCATGTCGAGCGGCCTAAAGAAACCGCAACTATACTATCTTGGACTCCCCCCACCTTCTTTCACTCTCACATCTACTCGTCGGCGCGCTCTTGAGCTATTTACTCATCGTCTTTATAACACCAACTCTATTACGATTATTACATTCCAGCCGCCGCTACAACATTTTTATTTCCTTTGGCTACGCGTTCCTCTTTTATTTTCCAACATATGTGGTTGGAAAGAGCGTAATCGCAAACATACTAACGAAAACGAGAGAGGGAAGAGTAAAAGTATGAGAGGGAGAGCGCGCTTGTGTTAACGTCAGAAGTCGGAGTGACGAGAGACAAGTGTGCGAGTGAGACGCGGCGACGAAGCAGCGGAAAGTTCAGAAACACTTTTGCCAGGAAAATAAGTCTTGACAAATGGATGCGTTACGAGTGACATTCAACTCGTCGCCGGGAACATCGACTTGATGGAAAATTCATTACCGGCGCGAGTAAATCAACCGAGCTTAATTAAACAACGCTCTGAGGCGGCCAGACAGAGGAAAATGTGCCATTGCAGCTTTCATCGGCACTGAAAATACTGACTGTTTTAGCCTTTTGACATTCAACGAAACGCTCCAGAGTGTTGAAAATTGTGGAATATGTCGGCAGAGCAAGTACCGTAATTATCGAATAAAAGAAGGCAAGAGCGAGAGGGGATGAAAAAGAGCGCGAGAGCAGCGCGAAAAGAGGAGAAAAAGCAGAAGGAGAGCGAGAAGGAGAGCGCGACGAAAGCCACGTGCGAGCGACAAGCGCAGACAGGGTAGGAAGTGCAGAACGAAAGGCGAAAGAGGAGCGCATTGGCAAGCTGTACGCGCGGAGGGAGAGAGAAAGAGAGGCAGAGCGAGAGGAGCGAGAAGGAGATAACCGCGGGGCCGGGTGGTTGAAATTAATGTTGCCCGCTTAATTGGAGCCACCGAGGAGAGTGTGTGTGGCCAAAGAGGTGCTCAGCCGGCGGACCGCGCGGACGATCGCCAGCCGCGTGTACACATGCCTCTGCAAAGCCGCCTCGGCCTCCTTCCCGCGAGCAGCACTACTGCCGCCTCAAATTTTATGCTACGCTGGAAATTCACCCGGCTAATGAATTATATCGAGCTTCTTTACCCGCTTCGCTCTAATTTCACATACATCATCTCCGCCAAAAAATCTACTGCTGCGGCACGCCAACAGCAACAATTGATCGATTTGCCAATTACCTCTTGTTTCCTCCAACTCGTTAGCCCCGGATGATTTAGTGTAAGAAGAGGGGCGGATGGACAGATTATCGACAATATTGCGCTCAATTACGGAGGCCTGCATGCGGAGCCAGAGCTCATCAACACCAGCAGCCTGGCCTCCTTTTGATTGCTGCTTGTCTTTTGTGTGATTGATGTGTGGTGAACGGAAGAAGAAACCGTTGTGACTCAATGTTTACAAAGCCAACATTTCGGCATCCGCTTCGCATATGGCATTTTTCACTTGGCACGCGCTTCACTCGAAATTGAGATTCCAAAGATTACTGAGCCACAAATTGCCACTTATTATGGCCTATTGTCAGTATCGACTTGAAATTGGTGGGACATAAGAGAGTTGATACTGAAAGGAATTCGAAGCTAAATAAAGTTTGTAGAAGAAATCGAGTCCATCTCAATAAATGTCAGCAGCTGCTGTGTACTACACGAATTTAATGGTTTAGAGGCTCATCCTCTGCTGACATTAAAATCAAGGGATCGACTGTTACGTACATGATGAATTTCGAGCACCCCAATTCACGCCCACTCGTCCCCTCATACCTCTGTCTTCGGCGGGGCGACGCTTTTTCGCGCTCGCACTGCCGAAGAAGCCGCTTTGGTGGTCCGAGTATTATGTGTGTAACCCTCGCTGTCGTATGTACATGCGCGAGGGGACGAGCTAGCGGGGGCTTACGAGTTTTCGGCACGCAAGCCAAGTCTAATGTGTTAATATAACGTATGTGGGGAGAATTGCCGACGGCGCGTCGGAGGGCTCGCTGTGCCGCACGTGTATTCCGCGCATATTTATGCTCCGCCACGCGCCGAATCGATCAAATAACCTTTGAACAACGGGACTCCACGCACTGTTGAGGCGAGGCTCGAGCGTTTACCGAATTCATATTTTCATTTTACTCTGGATACTTTGGACTGGATATAAAATATTCTAGGATATACAAGCGACATTAGCGAGTTAATGCTACTCGGAGGTTTATTTCCTATAGTTAGAAGAAATAGATCTGGATGAATAGTAATGGAACAAGTTAGTTTGATACTTTTATGAATAATACATATAGTAAACGAAAACGACCACGAAAAAGACGGAACAAAGTTGGGGAAGTATGTGTCACGAAAACCGTTTCTAATTCTAGATCATAAATGTCATGAAATGAAGCTTTTCACGCGGTGAGCTTTTCTTTAAAAATTAAAGATTTAAAAGAAAAATGCTTTTACACATTTCTCCGCTAAGAAAAGTGACTTTTGGCCGAGTATTGTTGTAAGGAAGGATCTTGCAGATTATTATGACATAAAATTGTTCACTTATAATATAAAGCTCGCAATAAAATAACGATTCCCATGTAGATTTAATCGTCATCCGTATAAAGGAGCCTCCGCGGCTGTAACGTCTTACTCAGCGAAAATTATCATACAAACAGCTACATCTAAAATCCGGCTGGCGTCAAGGATAAAGCACAATAAAGAAGCGAGAGGCGGGAGATAGGTATAAAAATCCGACTTTCCCGCTGCGGCTGCTGCAACCTGCGACGCTCGGGGCGACAAAACCAGTGTATATCGTGTGACAGAACGTTAAGAGCGCGCGCGCGGATAAGGCGAGAATCGGCGAGTAAATTTTTCGAAAAGTGGCCCCGTCAGCCCGAGAAAGGGAGAGAGAGAGAGAGACAGAGAGAAAGGAAGGAGAGTAGCTATCGCGCGGGTGGGCTGCGGACGGGGCGGTGGCGTAGGCGTCGCGGGACATGCAAATTACCCGCACCAGATTCGGCGATACATCTTAATTTCGTGCTCTCGAGCTGAAAATACGCCACCGGCTTTCTTATGCGCGCATAAACATACAACTAACGCTCGCACGCGACTCCCCGCCTTTGTGTTGGCGAGCTGTGCCGGTGCCAGCTTCATGATGAGCGCCATTATTTTTCACTTGACAAATACTTTTTTGCACGAACAAGTCGCCCCCCCCCTTCCTTCTCCTAGACAAATTCTGCTTTTCCTCGTAGTTCTTTGATACGTCGGCGATAAATCATTTTTAATAATGCTTTGTGTCAAACAAGTAGTCACCAATGGAACCCTAGAGATAACGATTCATATTTGCAATTAACCGTGGTTCTTTTTACTGCCGCGTGTCAATATAAATAAGCTAAACAAGAATCGCTAATTTCTATCTACATGTTGCTAAAAAAATCTAATTAAAGGAGACAAAGTCGTAAAGTAGTGTGATTATCGCGCGAAACCTGCTATTACACTGTTTCCTTTATTTTTTTTTTCAAGCCAACGCTTAATTGTTTCGTCATTTTTCCAAAGTATTACGAGCTATAGAATTTTAATCAGCAGCAGCAGCACCGGCAGTGCTTGGAGTACTTGATAAACGTTTATCATGAATAATTCAAAGCGAATCAGCGCGAGAGAGAAAGAAGTGTTAATTTCAGCACTATTTCACACGCCGAGCTAATTCATTCTTTTATCTGGCAACTATTAGTTTTTAAGTGGCACTGGCTCGCCTCCACTAACTTTTTCCCCCCGAGCGAATATATATATACGAAAAAATTCCGCAGGCGCAGGAGTAAAAAAGTTAATCCGTAATACGAGACGACACCGGCGGATCTGGTATCAGCAGGCGGGACAGTGTGTGACTTTGAAAGCAGCGGACACAATGAAGCCACAATTTTGGAATCTCGAGAGATAGCATTCCCGAGCGGGCGAGTCATAAGACGGACTGCCATTGAAAAAGTTTATCCCGCGAGTGAATTACGCCCACGGTTAATGAGCACGCACATCGTACAGGAACAAGGCGGCTCTATTTGACACGGGAAAGTCGTGTTGCAATGCCGGCGCTGCAAGGCGGGCTAATGGCTGCGAGAGCCGCGCGCGTGTTTACCGGCCGCGGAGAAAAATCGCGGCTGTGTGTAGGCACTGAAAGGCGGCGCGGGCTGCATTATATCGCATAATGGCAATGCGCGGCACATCGCATTAGACGTTTATTGATTTGACGAGGGGAGGGGGGAGGAGAGAATATTTGCAATTGGATCATAAATTGAGGCTGAAAAGCAGCCTCGCTCGCCTGCGCCTTGTACACGTATACCGTTGACATTAAAGTTTTTATTACACGGCCCGAGGTGAGGCTCGGGCATATTTCACGCGACGCGGAGAGAGAGAACGAGAGCCGAGATATTCGATACGTTTTGCGAGTGTCATGTGGGTGAGAACTCCTTCGTCATCCACTTCGTCTTCGCCGCTGGCGGCCGTCGCGAGCAGCCGCACTATAAGAATACGCGCGCGAGGGAGGGGAGCGCCCGGACGAGGAACGACTTCCTGAAAGGTGGAAATTAAGCTATTAATTATTCGCCCGGAGCCCCGAGGCGCAGCCTGTACCTTTTTTTCTTCCTTTACGGACGGAGCGAATAGTACTATATATATCCTTATGTTATTTTCATTTTCTGAGCATTATTCATCAGGAATCTCTACTTAAATCACTTTTCACCGGCGCGCCGATAAATCCATTTCAACTTTATGCACAACAATGATACTCGAAACACGTTTTTTGCGCCGAAACTGATACTTTCTGAAAGCCGAGATTTTCAATAAAAAGATGTGCAATAATATCATATGTCAAATCTCGGGATTAAGTCATATAAAGACTTTAAAAATGAATCGTGGTAAATAAAAGGGAGAGGCACATATCGCTTGTGGTTTTTACGAGGCAGCGCGTGACGTAAAAGGCGGCTCAGCGGGAGATAATATACTCGTCAGCGGCAGTCGGTTAAATCGGGTATTTTGAGAGAAAAAGGAAGGATTACGCGCGGTTCGGCGAGCCATAGGCGCAATTAACGGGCATATAATTGATCTACAAGCAGGTAATTTTGGCGGAAGGCGAGCGGGCAAAAAGTGGCGTGACGAGCAGGCGCGACAAGTACACTTTCATTTCCGCGTAAAGCCGCGCAGCTCGTCCAAACAAACCGTCGATTTAAATGAGCCCCGGAATGTGTCCGCGACGCGCGCAACAAGCTCCTCTCGCCATTTTCCCAGATATGACGATAATTTAGCCAACATCTCGGGACTTGTCGGCCGAGGGCGCAATTTGTCAGCCGCGCGCGCCGAATTCTCCCGAGGATTCTCCTCCGAGAAAGCGACTTCCTCGAAGAGCCTGTATTATACCGCTGCGCAGACACGTGCAGTCCGCGGAGAAAGAGAAGAGAGACAAGGCCGCGCGGCGAACGGTTACGTTCAATGACACACGAGCTGTTACTTGTATGCTCCGCGACTGATAGCTCCGCCGGCGACAAAAAGGAGCTCCCAGCAAAGGCGGATACTCAACTTGCAGCGTTCATCATAATTGCGGCTTGGCTTTCTAAATTCTTCATCCTCACAATAATGATCTCCAACAGATATACTCTTTTTGCAAGATTGTACCCGTATATGGTCTATAGAAACTATATTCCTATATTCCTCGATAAATAATACGAATCCTCGAGGCAATCAAAGTTTCATCGAATACGCGCTTGATGAATTTGACAAATTTATATGTAAAAGTTTTTTCAATATCCAACCTACTTTGTATCAACGCCTCTCTCTTTGCAGAATCCATAAAACTTATTTACGATTTAGCAAGCTCATTAATTGACGCTTTATGAAAAAGTTGATTGGGCACATTTGCATACGGAGGAATTGGCGTGTATATATATGGGAGCTATTTCAGCGCGTCAGCGAGCAAATGTCTTTGCAATGGAAATACACATGTAACTGTTAATAAAAATGGACGATTGAAATGAATTCTCATGATATGCTGGCGACGATGCCGATGATGAGCGGCAGCCCCCATTGTATAAACAATCAGACATGCGCGCTCTCGTACGAGTGAAAAACTCGATTATAGTATAGGCTCGGCAAGGCATAAATCGCCCGCAGAAAAAGACGACTCACTCGAGATCATAATTGTCGATGCGATAGTAGGCAAATGATTGCACGGTAGTCGTCGCGTCGCCAGGCTCAGAGTGAGAGGAGGAGGAGGAGGGGAGAGATAAAGCGAATAGAGAGGCCAATGTGTGCGTGTGTTATACGCGCTTCTCGCGTGGCGGCGGTCGTCGCGAGATTAAGTTTAATTGGGCCCGGGCGCTCGCCCGCTGAATTGAGATTTATGAAGTAAATTCATTGTTTCGAATCGCAGCTCGAGCGCGCGGACCACCAACACCGCACTTACACTCGTTGCTTTTTTTCCCCGCTCCCTCTCTGGAAGCTCGTCGCGTCGCTGTCTCTCGGCTATCAAATAATGTCTCGAATCTCGCAGGCGGATTCGGGGAGACAAAGGGGGACGTGCGAATATGTGCCAAAAAAGCCGGCGTGAGCCGCGAAAATGCAACAACCGGCCGCGACTGTCGGCGGCGGCGGCGATTGTCTTGCCGCTCGGCTATTTTCGGCCCTCGCGCACTGTTTGTTCGGAGGCGTCAACTCTCTCTCTCATTCCCGCGGGCTCCTATTGATTTTGGAGTTTATTCAAGTATTCGCCAAGCCAAGTGCCTGCCACTCGCCGCCGACACTAGGTAGACTGCGTCGAATGCGTGACAACTTTTTTTTCCACGACGCTTTTAGAAATTACAATTCTCACAAACATTCCATATTGTTTCTTATATACCAGCATCTTTATCTCGGCAATGAATGTAATATAACAACGCTTGATAAACGTTACTTCTGCAATACCATCACATTAATTTAGAAAATTCATTAATAATGCGAATTGCAAAGAGGAAACGAGAGATATTCTGTTGAGATCGTAAAAGTCGAATTTACATATAAAATAATTCCGCAAGTGCGGGCATTTATTATTTGTGAAAGATTATCGCTTAAAAATAACGTTATGCAAAATATTTACTTTACCGTAACGTTTTTACGCGAAGCTAGAAACGCAGGCGCGCGTGGAAAGTGGCTAATTTATAGTATTTGTAGAAAGCTGGAAATCGCAGGGGCAGTGCGCGCGCGCACGCGCTGGAAAACCGCTGCTATATCGTCTGGGAATTTATCGCGGAAAACGCTTCCCCATTACTTGAGCGGTCCAATAAAAGAGCGCACCGAAGGTATGTTTATAATGAATATTTACACCCCTAGCGAGAACACCCGTCCTATATACAGGCTAGCACCGCGGGAAATCGCTTAATTTCTTGGCTCATGTGAGCCGCCGCCGCCGCCGGCAGATTAAATATCGGCCCCCGTGATGCCACGGCTAGTTTGACGGTAATGAGAGGGGAAAGCTGCTCTTGACTACTCGCCGATGGCCCAGATATATATATCACGTAACATGCAGTCCCAATTATTATAAATAGCGCCACTCTGTGTGTGATTCAACATAATTTTATTTTCAACGCTCAGCAATTGCGACTTGTTTACACGTGAAAGTGGCCGTTCGAATGAAAGACAATGAAAAAGAGGAATAAATAATAACGATGGAGTGCGACGATAAGAAATATAAGCGGTGCACGTAATACGCATAATAGCCGCCGCTGATAACGCGCTGCATTAAGTGCTCGACGGAAGTGGGGTTTATATTCGGCACGGGGCTCGAATTAGCGAGCGCACAGACGACGACGAACACGAGGGCGTCGCGTCGCTTACGTCTTTACCTACCGCGCGCGGACGCGCGGATATTACGAGATCGCAAAGTGCCAACTCGGCCGGGCTTTTTGCTCGCGCGCGCAGGCTTTCGTCAGAAATGCCTAATTATAGTTAAGCACCCGGCTGAAAGGCTCGCGCCCCATGGAGATTAAGCTATATAACATATACTTGATAAGTCCACCCTTATACTCTAGCTCAATGTCGTATTTATACACTTCGTATTATTATATTTGTACAGCCGCCATCACGTGTTGTTTGCTCGTTATTATTATCTTTCCACCTCGTTACAGCGATAATTGATTTGCAACGCAGCACACGTCGAATGATTCCTCTTCTCTCGAACGCGACGCGCTCTGGCGAAAAATTAAAATTGAATTATCCGCAGCGATCGGAGAAATTTAAAATTCGAGCTGGCGAGCCATAAAAATTTAAATAATCGCGTCGAAAATGAGGATCTTTTGCAAACAAGACCATTAAGTTCGCGAAAGAGCGCCATAATACCCGCGGAATGAAAGAAACATCGTGAGATATTGGGGTCATCATAAAAGAAAATAGCCCTTTTACACGGCTGGCAAATGACTGGCCGCGCGCGCGCGCGCATAAAGCTCCGCGAAAGTGTAAATAATTTCGCGTATTACATTGTTTTTCATGCTCCCCGCTAGCGTGCGTGCGCGCGCATAATAATAAAACGCCAAGGCCTTTGAAAAACAGGCTCTTCGATAAAGCCGATATATCTCGCGCGAAAAAATGCCTGGCTTGTATATACAAGAGGAGAGGCGGCGCGCGGGACGAATTGAAAAATCCACAAAATTATCGCATACACTCTCATAAAGCCGAATGTATAATTTAAGCCCCGTTCGCCGGCTCGCGCGCTCGCGCCTCGGCCAATAATCGTGAATAATAGCGTATGTATTACTGCCGGGCGTGGGCATGAGAGCGCGCGTAACCACAGTCCTTTTCCCTTCAATGACTTACGCTGATTGCACCTACTGCACAGCTCGTTTTCCCACCGCTAGCGGCAGCTGCTGCAGCTTCACTTTTAACTTTTGGCACCTAGACCTTCTACACGCGTTTGGCCTGCGCGCGCAAGGTTCAGCGAGCTCGACCTCTGCACAATAAATTTCTGGGAGATGGAAAAACGGACATACCATTTTCTTCCTGGCTTTACGCAATGAAATATACCTGCGCGCGACTTGTTATCAGCAAAATATTAAAACAGCCTGGTGACTCAAGTTAATAAGGGCGCGCCTACGGCGGTCGCGTGCTCCGAAATAAGAGGAGACAGGATCGAGGCGATAGGAGGGAGATAAAAAGAAAAAAGGAGTGCATATGCGAGAGCTGCCAAAGTAAAATGAGCGCTAATCCAGGATCAAGTGGTATAAGGCTCTAGGGCCGAACGGATAGCCGGCTACCAAATCAAATTGAACCTCCACTCGGCTCTTTGGCTAATCTTCTTTGGACGATGACACGCCGGCGCGGGGATTAGAGCCCAGCGACACAGCACTCGAGGAATTCGGTGCGTTCCCCGACCCCTCGGATTCGGCCAAGCGCACAAAGCCTAGGTGCGCGCACCGCCAGGAATTTCCCATATAGTAGCAGAGAATTGACTTTTCGCGAATCTACTATTTCTTGGCCCGCCGTGGAGGCGCATAAAAAGCTTTTTACTGCGCGCTGTAAACATAACAATATATAAATGTCAGGGTTTATTCAACAATGGCAACTATTCAGAAACTGGTTTTCGATTTGACAGCGCTCGAAAAGCGCGAAGGCAGGGCATTATACGCGCGCGCGAAACCTAAATGTGATAGTCCCGCGATATATAAAAGCGCCGTATATACAATCGCGCAGTTTGAAATTTAATAGCGGGCCATCAAATTTAATTGAGATATACAAAGTGAGCATCATCGAAATGTTAAACCCGACGCAATTTTTCAGGATCAGCCGGACGGTTATGTTATTCCACGGACAAAGAAGTCCGCGGGGTGTCAGCGGAATGCTTACCGAAAATAAACTTGTTTAGCTCTCTCTCTCCCTTTATTGAATCTTTAATGCCCGGCGCATAAAACAAATCACTCGGCCGCAGCTATTTTTTCCTCCTAATGTAATTTATCAAACATCTGCTTGATTAATTAGCATCAATTAGCTACATGAATCTCGTTGGGGTATATCATTGTAAAGCCATTTATAACAACATCTCCCGGCAATCCATCAGCTCGGATATATTTTTATCACGGGACTTTAATGATAACAATAAATTTGGGACACGAAGGTGAGGTTAATTTTTTATTCGAAACATTGTCGAGGAATGCTCGTTCGGAGCAAGTAACGGCGGCTTAGATTTAACTGCGCTTATAAAGCATTCGCTGGGATTTAACTAGAAGCGAGCGAAACCAATGCAGGAGAAAATCCTTTTTCGAGCCCTTAATAATATCTGTGGGAGGCCGTGGCGGCGGGAGAACGAGAGAGAGAGAGAGAGAGTGTGTGTGGGAATGCAATCTCCATAAAACTGCTTCCGTGGACGATAAGCGTCCGGCGAAATTTGAGTTAAGGCCGCGCGGCTCCTTTTCCCCGTCCATCCTCCGGCCGATTGGCGCAGTCTGCCTTCTTTATATCTCTCCATCACGCGTCTCTTTGTCGTTTCGCGATATATACCGAGAGAGGCTCGCGCACCTACTCGACTTTACGAGGGGTCCGAACCGCTGCAGCTCAACGCGAGTGTGTGTGTGAAAGGCTGCAGCGAAGAGAGTGAGAGAGGCGACGGCAAAAAAGTCTAACCAGCCGCAGGAAAGGTGGAACGCGCCGCGGTAATCGAGCCTCGCCAATAAAATGCCGGCGATGTCAACAACGGGCCCTTTGTGAGCGGACGGACCACCAGCGGCGCCGCCCACGACTCCGCGGCGACACATCGCGATGCGCGCGGCTACCGGCTACACACTTTCGCTGTAAATTTCCCGAGAGCCATCGACGCGAGGCGCTAATGAAACCGATCTCTGCACTTGACGCGCGTTATTCATGGGCCCCGCTCGCGCCACTTACTTCAGCCCCGGAATTCCCCGAACAAGAGCCCCGGCTTTTAACTACTGCTGCTCCTAGGATTATACAAAGATAGTGGCTTTAAGTGCCAGCTTGTACTGAACAAAATCGTAGTATGCAAATCGCCCAATATTACGCTTCATTATTAGCTATTAGCATTTCGCGTGCAGTGGAGAATTCGTGTCCTTCCATAATTATTTATTCTGCCTAGTAGACCACCATAGGGCCATAGAAATTTTTAATAATTGACTATAGAGGAATTCGCTTTTGATGACTTCATCCAGCTCGAGCTAATGCCTGGGTTCGAAATGATGGTGCGATGATAACATGGTCTGAGATTGCTACTCTCAAAGTCTTTTGAAAAATAATGCCACACATGACGCGGGGGCCAGCGGATTTTCGTATATATAGAGCGCAGAGAAGAGTTGGCGCGCGCGAGGCGGACGGACAGGATCGTTAGCTCGCGGCCGTAAAGAGCCGTAAAAGCGAAAATCTTCTATTATGGAATTAGAGGCATGATAAACTCATCAGAGGGAGAGACGTGTTCCGGTCCAGAGAGCTCGGTCCTCGTGATTTTCGTCAAGAGGCCGAGAGAAAGAGAGGCAGAAAAACGGAGCCAAAGAAAGGGAGGAGGAGAAAGAGAGGAAAAAAACGCCGGGCCCATAAAAACGTCAAAGTTCCCCTAACCTAGAGAAACGTCTTCATTACGGGCCAGCTCTCCCCCTCATTTCGTTCTGTCCTGCTCTATCTTGCAGCTCCTTCTCGCGCCTCTCTCTATATACCAGAGAGAGAGAGAGAGAGAGAGAGAGAGAGCAGCTCTTTGATAACTTATGCCTCGTCACCGAAAAAATATTGGACGGCGAGCGCGTGTGGCCATATAAGAATGTAGATAAACTCTGCTTCTTTTTGCTCCTCCGCGATCCCTTTCTTCCGCCAAGGTAGTCATTTTCTACTTTAATGGCAGCGGAAATCATTCGAAGCATAGAATTTAATTGTCAGGGCCCATTAGAGGCGCGCGCGCACGCTGCCCGCGAAAAATGATCCCGAGGCACGTAAATTGCGATCTCGCCACCCGGCGAGCAGAAAAAGACAAAGGCAATGTCCGTATAATTCTCAGGCCGCCGCAACAATGTCGACGCATCCGCGCCTGCTCCTCTTCTTTAAACCGATAAAAGCAGCGCATTATGTGCTCCCTGCAATTCTTTATTAGCCGCGAGTGCAGCCCCCGCGCACAATGAGAAACGGTTATTCCTAGTAATTTCGGCACTTGCACCGCACTAATTAAATCCGCATATTATTATTTAGCAAATATTCCAATGATTTTTCCCTGCAATATAGCAGACGCAGAAATGCGCGGTAAAAATAGCAAATCCCCGAGCAGTTGTGAAAAAATGAAAAATGAAAAGAGCCGGAGAATGAAGAAGGATGATGCGGGGCTCTGTTAATAAAGAAGTCAACGTTTTAACACTGGCCCTCCTTCCCTCTCGCTCACGCGCTCACAAGTACGCAATTTATGTAATTGTCTTTTTCTACCTTGAGAAAGCAATGCATATTTTTTATCTGCTTTTTACGAGTATCCACTTATGACTACTTGATACTCGGCGGCGCGCGCTGGCGCTTTTTATGCGAACGAGGGGAAGAGGAGGAAAGCGAAAAGCGGTTATAATTAAAACGTACAATCAACCGACTAATTTGTCCTCCAGCGCATTAATAAAACTCATATGCGAGCCGTTTCTTTTTCTCCCTTTGTTGCTTCTTTCCCTCGCGCAGTCCCGCTCCCTCCCTCTCTCGCCGCGCTATTTTTAAACGCCGCGAATTCCGAGCACTTTGTTCGGTTACATCTTGCTCTTAAGTCACTCGATGCGGCACACAACAACGCGCTCGCAATTTTGTCACGTGATTAGCATAAGGAATTAATCACTGTCATTGCGCAGCTCGAGTGCTCCGTTAGATCTTAATCTCGAGATAGAAAAAAACGTACGAGCATCTCTCGAAATTCCATCGTGTGTCATTCGTCGTGCGCAAAAATTCTCATCTCCTCCGATTTCAGTCTCGTTAAGTCTCAATCGCCTCGAAGCGAAATCAAACAAGAGACGGCGTGCGTATATATACCCGGGCCGTTTAGCATCGTCGAACGAGCGAGGGATATGGAGGGAGAAAAAGAAGGAGTGAGCACGCGGAGAGCGAGACGTATTGAATCATCAAAAGTCAAAACTGTAACCGGAGGCAGACTGGCGGCGCGTCGCGTTCGGCTCCGATCGTTTCGCGGGGCGACCGGTTTTGAGCCTTTTAGGACGTTCGCTCGCGCGCGCTCACTCAATTGAGCGATACGCGATCGGCCACACACGATACATTTAGACCTCTTTCTCTCTTTCGCTCCGCACTCGGCCGTCTCGACTATTTGCCGCGCGCAAACCCACGACCTATTGTCCTCTCCCCGTCTTTTTACCACACTTTTACGACTATATTTTTTTATCAATTAGATGTTCTGCCTTACGCAACCACTCTTCAATTAGCTGTGACAATGACTCGGCCCAAACGAGTTTTCAATTTGATATGGAATATCTATTCTTCCAAGTATAATAATCATTATAAAGCTTTGCGCTGTCATTATCGCATACGATAAGATTTTTTGCGAGGCATCATGTCTATTTCCTTGGAACGAAAAGTTCTTAATTTTCTGTTGTGTCGATGTTGATTGGCCTTAGCGAGAACTTTTTTTATGTTCTGCTAACTGTGAACTCGCGTTGCAAATGATGGCTGTAACTCGTATGGATCTTGAAAGCATCGACACTAATGCTTAGGAAAGGATACATACGCAGGCGTATCACAATAGTCCTGCCTTCTTGACTTGAGCATAATACTCGGAAACGGCAATTGTGCGTGCTTGATTTCGGCATGTACCAAAGGAAAAAATACTTTGGCGCACGTTCGGTCAGCCGAGTCATAAAACATGCTTGTTACTAATCGAGCTGTTAAATCGGAATGCGAAAAATAAAAGGAGAAAGTGCAGGCAGGCAGGCAGGCAGGCGAGGTTGGGCGCAAAAAGCAGAAAAGGGAGAGGAGCGAAGATCCAAGCGGTGGTATATGGGACATGACTTGATGAGGGAGGGAGGGAGATGTAAGTAGCGCGAAGCACGCACGAAAGCTTATGGGAGCTTATAGAGCAAGTGTAACGCGGCTTGAGTCGCGTACGTTTGCGCATATATGTATGTATATAGAGGCGCTCGGACAGGGGAGTGCCTTGGCAGGGAGGACGCGGACCACCCACACGCCGTTGCGGGACCACCGTGCTAGCCCCCTGGCATACATTAGGCTCTGCTCCTCGCGCTCTCTCTCCCTCTCTCTCTCCCTCTCTCCCGAAAGCTATACCGGACTCACTTTTATTCCCGCTCTCGTTTTCCCCCACGCCATTAGATGCTCTAATACCGCCGACACCCGCTTAATTAGCATTTCACGTACAGCACCGATCGTTCCCCCCAAACTAACGCTGACGAGCCGACGAAAGCCGCCCGCGACGAGCGACGATTACGCATGCGCCTTTTTCCTCGCGACCGGGCCCGCATTGTCTTTGCGCCTTTTTTACCCGCCGCGCCATAAATATTTACCGCACATGCTAATACTGGCCGGCTCTGCGTTTACCAAGAGGAAACAGGTTCAGCGGAAGGTGTATTAATTGTCGCTTAACGCGCGGCGGGCAAAAAGTTTCTTGCTTAAATTTCAAATATTTTCGTCGAGAAGCAAGAGCAGTAACGGGAGAAAAATAAAATCATTTGGTCGCCATCGCCGAATACGGCTTAATTTCCTCAATTGACAATCGTCAATTGATAAGCGCGTTCGTTCTTTCTCCGGCAGACACATGTGCGTGTGCGATGACATCATCACCACATATTTTCGGGGTCACTCGTACACACGAGACGAATTGACTCGTCAGTACAAAATATAACGTCTGTCTCGCTGTTGTGCGCCAAAGTATAAAGCAAACACGAGACACGCATGAGGTATCGGTTTACACGTTCGAAACAGCACTCGTCTAACTATCCGCGCGGTCGATGCACCCGCGAAAGCTTTGCCTATAAACTCTCACGCCGCGAGCTATAGAACGACATTTAAAAAAAGCAAGAGGCCAGTGCCACGTGGAAAGAATAAATTCCGTGCCATTTGACGTTGCAGACGATCCAGAGTGGCTCCAATGAGTTATTTTGGGTATTATAATGATAAAGGCGCGCTGGCGTAATAAATTAATCATCAAATTTCAATGTATTCGTCGTATAGTAAGTTTAGACAAATAAAAGGTGTGTTTTTCTTTTGTTATTTTTTCTGCCAAGATTAATAGTGCCTTTGTGCGAATTAATAATCGTTATACGGCCTATTCATTTAAATATTTTTAATTATTTTTTTACTCTATAGACTCATAACATCTTAGTTAATTTTTCATTTTGACAAATAGTTACTCGGCGTTTAGTAAAAAATCCAAAAATTTTAGAGAACGATAATAATTTTTCACTATTTTATATTGAGAACATTTAAATTTAACTGTATAAATAATTTCGAGGAATACTAATTGAATTTTGTCATATGAGAAGATTAAGCACAGCATTTTAATTGTAAGAGAAGCAAATTATTCCTTGCTCACAATTGTACAGTGGAACACACCAACAGAATATCATGTACGAATATTATATTGCACGTCACAGCTTTCTCTTTTGAAATCATCATCAATGAGGCTTGATGTCACATTGTCCTGCGTGCGATCCATCATAGTACCGCAATATTCAGACTTGGGTATTATTTGTCACGCTTGTACAATGAAAAGGAAGAGGCAGTGAAACTACTTTTTATTTATTCGATGATAATAAATAAAATAAACTCGTTTTTGTAAATATCGAAAATGATAATTGATCCAAGTAAATAGATAAAAAAAACTGCGTTTATAGCGCGAGCGTGGCAAGAAGGTGAATGAAAAGAAAGGAGAAATAAAAGAGCTGTAGAGCCGGGCAGAGCTGTCAATCAAAGAATGGTGCAACCGCTCGGATCCGTCCCGGTCCCTGGCTCGCTGCGAGCCGAGCGAAATTTCGAATTTATGGCCGGCCTCTTAATAAACGTTCTGCGCGTGCGCGCGATACACAATCGTAAGACACGCACGGGTCCGGATTCCTCCTAATGATGATTAACCTATCCTCCCTCCGAGCCGTATATATTCACACACGCTCGCCCTGGGCAAGGTCGCCACGACCTTTGGCGCTGGCCTGCGAACCCTGGCCACTCGCGTCTCATTGTGGATCGAGCGGCGGGCCATTAGTAATAGGATAAGGTCGCTTATCGATGCTGCCCGTCTCAGAGAGAGAGAGACGGAATTTTTGGAGCATATTTTTCATTCGCGAGCGCGAGCAGCCTCGATTGTTGCACGCGCGCGGCTTCCCGTGAGAAATGAGATATACTTTTGCACTTTGCCAACTGTCCGTACGCTGACTTCTGAATGAGGAGGAATTCGAAATGACGGATGCCCGGATCATTTATCACTAGCGCCCCTGAAGAATCGACCGCACTAAAAGACGTTTTGAATCTTTGATTTTTCTTTTTTATGCTTTGGCTAAATTTAGACATTTTTCAGCCTGATGCCTTAATATCATTCAGTTGTGACTGCGCGGCTTATATTTCATCCACGACGATTTTTCAACTTTTTCGAACGGACGCACGCACGCTTGCGAACGTTTGAAAAATCCGAGCCATAACTTTGAGGCGTTAAGGCGAAACACGTCTTTCTCATACATACATATACTTTCTACATGCGCAGTTCATTATTATTTTCTTCTTGTTTCTCCGTTACGTCGCTCGGCCGCGCGGCGAGTGCGCGCTAATTATGGTTTTAGCTTCGATTCGAGGTATGGCTGGAATGCCGCGTGTCGAGCAAGAGGAGCACGCGCGAACGATCGACGCTTCGGTATATTGAAACGCGATTATTACGCGCGTCCTGGGAATTCGAAGAACGTCGATATATTGTCTTCGGTGTGCGTTTGATCAATCGCCATACGTTCTGTATAGAGCCGTTTCATTTTGTTAGGGAAAAATAAACTTACCTCACGTGCTTGCATCATGCTAATTATATTTATCATTGTATTTCTCAGTGGTACTCACCTGAAACAGAAAAAGCATAGAATAATTAAACCCTTGAAAATTTATAACCTGTATATTGTATATCATCTAGGCGAATAGAGGTCCGTTATGGTTGGCGTTTCGCCTTATAGGACTGCTCGCGCATTGTTTTTTGACAACGCGAGCACATGCTTTCATTAACACTTTAATTAGCAGCTATTAAAAGTCTAATGCCCTGCCGGCCGTGTACAAGTGCGAGTAGACCAGCCGCAGGGGAGATGAGAGGCGCGAGCGAGCCTGCATTATTACGCGCGATAATTAGTGCGCCGCGCCACGGTCCATAAAGCACGCCGAGGCAAGCAAACCTCTACGCGTATCTCGGAAAATGAAAACTGCCTGCCAACGTGACGCATAATAATTTTGAAGACAGAGTAAGTAGCTAGCTCTTGCGGACTTGCACAATGCACGCACGCGCGTGCGGTAGTTTTCCGACTTTTACAAGCTACGCAATTGGCAGCGTGCATTTATGGTCATCGCGCGCGTCGCTTGCCACGTTATACTGGCTCTCCGAGAATATGTAGAGGTGCTGCTGCTTGGATTGCGGGAACTGAGCATGCGCAGTTTTATTCTTCTTTTTTACCCCATCAACTCATTTCTTAAACCTCATCAAGCCCTATTTGCACTTGCGTATAAACAATTTATTTAAGAAAATACTGAACGCTAAACTTCACTTTCCGTAAAACTGGTAAAATTTGCAATGTTTAATCAAAGAAAGTTTGATGAGACATCGTGTGTGCTTGTAGAGGGATCCAAGTGAATTTGCTTAGCATAAACGTTGGTGCGTAGACGTATGTGAAAAACGGCGTGTTTACGATCGACGCGCCGCTCCGGTGTGTCTGCCATGCTGCAGCATGCGCGCACAGGAATGCATTAATCAAGCCGGAACGACGATTTTATCGAAGCCGAGTCGTCAAGTCGTTGGACAAAAAAAATTTAATTACTCTCTTCCTGTTTTAACGCGCTGCGAGAAGGAAACGTGCAATTAGAATCGCGGTAGGCTGCTTCGCGAGTGCATCTTAATTTGCGGGAAATGTTGTGAAAACACATCCTTTACACCAAACTCTAGTTTTACCTTTAACAGACTGAAAAACCAATTCCTCTCATTTATTTATATTTCATCAATTGACTATTTATCAAATTCTGTCTATTGTTATTATTTAATCAATTGATATTTTCTTCACATTATTAGAATTATTAAGAGAGTTTCATTTCACTTATTGCATAAAAACTAATAGTTAGTTACGATTATTTTACTTTGTTAAAAGTTGAAATTGTACGTTTATCGTCATCATTGTATGCGGTACAGTCGCGCTGCTTATAATGCGTTTCGTAAATTACAAATACTCCTATTTCGCGCGCGGTTTCAATCATCCGTGATTATGGTGTATTACAACCATTACACACAAAAGAGCAACATCTGCTATGTTCGCGGGAAAAATTACTCGTGAAATGCCGTAATTGTCGTATTGATTATATGTAAGAATACAAAGTAAAATGTATACGATAAAATAAAAATGTGCTTTATAATAGCCCGCGCATACGGGATTCTTAAGATTTTAATAAAATTTCAATAAAATTGGTCTTTTCCTAACTTTCATAATTATGAGGTATAGTTTGGTAAAAAAATATGACTAAAAAGATTAAAAGTAAAATATTGGAAGGAATATTGGTATTCTCTGTGCCCAGCAAGATTATTTATTTTATAACAAAAAAAATAAAGAGACATGTATATCGGTGTGGCCACCCTGGATTAAGCCATAATCACCTAATCTCGTAAAAGAATGATCACGTATAATGGAGCATAAATTACAATTCAATTTCAGATAAGGAGAGAAAAGAAAAAGCCGGAAGGGAATTCGTTGATACAGTTTCTCGGCTCGCGCGCTCTTACCCGGCAGTCTTTTAAAATACAGCGACAGATAATGCGCATGCATATAAAGTACGCGAAGCGAACAGAAGTGCATAGCACGCCACACCTCCGCAATTCCTCGGCCGGCCGAAAGAAAAGGAGGTCAGAGTTAAGTGAATGAAATAGCTGTGGTTACGTGCGTCCTCTTATATATATATTTTCGTGTCCCTTTTACATCCGTGTTACTACTTTGTATTATGTACGTGTCGTCGGTGTGCAGAGCGAGGCGCACTAGCAGATGACAGGAATTTCAGCGCTCGCATATGATGTGGCGACGGGGACGTGTGGGCTCATTGTTTCCGGTCAGGAAATGGGTGGAGCCTGGCTCTATACGAGTGCGCAGGTGATGACATATGGACTATGTCTTGTTCTCCGCACTTCTAAAGGAGAAAAATGGCGCGAGTTTTATAGCGCCGTCCACTTACCCACACGCACAGGCTGTTATTTTCAATTCTCGCTCTCTTCTATACCTTCGACCAGACCGCTAATGCGCCTGGCCTGCGATACATTGTATATATACCATACTAATTCTCTTCCATCCGATATTTCGCGCGTCAAGGTAATTAAGAAAATAGCGAAAAAAACTATTGCCAATGCATTAGAAAGATAAACTCTGGCAATTACGTCGAGTAAAATAGGGCCGATCAATAATGCAGAGGGAGAGAGGTACACACTTCATTTTTTGTCGCTACATAACCGCGCCGAGGCGTATATAAGGCGAGCCGTTGGGAATAGCCCCCTCTCTCCCTCACGCGCGCGCGCGGTTCAACGTCCAGGCCGCTCGCGGGTAAAATATCGAACGGGCCGCGAGAGAGAGAGAGCGAGCAAGCTAGCCTAGAGGAAGGGACTATTATTACCCACAGGCGTCTCAAAGGCCCTATAGCCGCGTGCGCTATCGCGGCCAAGGGAGAGAAGAGAGAGCAAAACAGGTGGCGCGTATGTATACACACGCAGGCACGGTTCTCTGGAAACGAGTCGAAAATTTATGGCTCGGGAGACGGTAGCCAAGCGCCGTTGTAAGCACGCCGCGGTCCCCGATTACGGCCGCGCCTTGTCCACGAGATTCGGCGCTCCCACCTTTTTCGGGACACGGCGACGACAGCACCTACACGGGGACACCGTACTTTTCGGGAAACCTGCACCGATGAGTGATGTCTTGTAATGCTTTAAGCTAGGGGATTTTGGTCTCCTCTCTAGCACATAAAAAGGCTTATATGACTCACAATAGGCAGTATTTTATTCAGAGAACCATCTTGTTGAAAATATTAACATGGTATAGTACCAGGTAAAGGCTATCACAAGAGCGTGAAAATGAAGCGTCGTTACCATAGGCGACGAGCGATTCGATTGGCGCAATATATATACTGACGCACGTAAGTAGGGTGCGAGTAGGGAGGTGTCGTGGTTCGCTCGGCACGGAGACGAGAAGTAAAAAGGCGCAGTGCACGCACGAAAGAAAACGAGGCCGGACGGAGGGAGGGAGAGCGTTTGTAGGAGGAAGAAGAAGACAAGTCGAAGGACGAGCCGCGTTTCGCCGTAACTCAAGTCTAGTTAAGGGAGCCATAATTCAGGGGATAGCACCGACTCGTCGTTTACTTCAAACGGCCCATAAATTACGGCCTTTTAATTTTGCGATATTAACCAAAGGATCCGTTGACTGCAAGCTCACTTCTTTCAAGCCAAGTCTACGCTCAAATTTTGCCATGTTTTTTTTTATATTGGCAGAGCAGACGCAGAGGGAGAAGATCTGATTTAATACTAGGATTTTAATCGATTTAGTTTAAAACTGTTGATTTCTAGTTTCCGAAGCTCAGAGATGCAAGCTGCAATAAATTTAAGAAAATTTATCAAGTATAAATGCATATTAAACTTCAAAATTGTATGTATATGCAGCGGTCACGGTGTAATTAATTCAAGCAGCTTCTAAGCTAGCATGATCGGATAGCATCGCATCAACCGTATAGGATTATTTATTGCATTCGAAATTTGTCATTTTTGTTTATTTTTCATATGTACCGTTACACCTGTTTTCTAAGCTTATACACTAGCATTAAATCATGGTAAAGTGGACGTCCCTTAATTACACGATTCTAATAAAAACTGTGTGGTTACAAGAACGAAGAGGCAGAATTTTCGAAAATGATAAACTCGGCAAGTCAGGGTAAAATTGCCGAGTCGATCGAGCGTCGATATTTTCGTCATGTTCACACCTGGTTCCATAAGAACTGGTAGTTATGTTTACGAGCGCGAAATCGAGAGAAAAGGAGGGAGAGAGAGAAAGAGGCAAGTCGGGAGAGCGTTACCAGCTCACATCAGGCGCGTCTCGTATATATGTGTATATGTATACGTAAAACGGCAGCTCGCCGAGGCATGTACACGTACGTGCGCGCGGACGTAAAAAGGCAAACGTCGGGCGTTCGCTTGGAGGAAGAAAAAAAAATGAAAAGAAGCGTCAGAGCAATCCTTTAGTGAGTGAAATTTGTTCGCTTTCCTGCTAATTACGTATGGAACTGGGTGTTCAACAATCATCTTTAGCCGGCCGCGCGCGCGCGACGCATTTTAATTAGATCGCCCAGAAACGAAAGCCGCCCGAAATTAAACATGTCACAAGGCATTTTGTACTCGGCCCGTTCTTTCTCTCAACAGAACCGTACAGTTTCTCGATGTAAGAAAATATCGCCGCTCTTTTTCCGGCATCCCTCGTTCGCTCTTTCTCGCATCGTTCTGCGTGCGTCACTGCAGCGAAAGGGCCGAGGAGATAAAGCCGTAAGTTCGGCGGAGGGCAGCGGCTCCGTAAAGAAGGGAATTTTACGAGGGGAGCTCTGCTGCGCAATCGGCAAGCGCGCTATTCCCTTTCATATTCATTAGAGGCCTGCCCCCAAGATTAGCATGCTAATTGCAATAATGAGCGGCAGCGCGAGCGCGCGCACGGCGATGCATCATCGGCGTCAGTTCTTCCGGCCCGCGCTCTCCTCTTCTCCCCTTAGCAAATTTCTTTAATATTTAATACTAATTTTTATTCCCTGTCAATAGAACGTAGTTGTGAGTATATATATCTGCGAGCAAAAAAGAAATAAACGACGGGCAATTGGTTGGCGATTCTCGCTAATCATTAATAAGTTTAAAACGTTTGTAAAAAAGCGCTGACATGCGCTATTTTTTGTTCGGCGCTTAATGCATGCATCGGTTGTACCGTCGAACGGAGAAACACAAGTGCACGCGCGAGCTTTTGTATACTTTTTGCGCATTCTTTATTTGCTCTTCCCTTTTTCAGAGCGCCGGCTCTCGAGAGTTCGTATGTGCGCTGGAGTTTTTGTTTCGGCCACTCTCTCGAATGTCATATAATTAGCATTTTTCCGTTGTCTCGTGCGTTTTTGCGCTGCTTTGCGCCGGCCGAGGTAATGAAGGTGTTCTCTTCTCGTTTAAAATCATTACCGAGCGCGATACTACGCTGCCTTGAACGAATCGCTCCTCTCCCGACGTCGTTAGCGAACGAGTTATTTAAACGAATTGCCCGTATGGTATATATATATATGTACACTCGATTATGATGACGATGAATTAATACGGATGAACTCGATACGCCCGTATGTGCAGCCGCGTCCCAGCTCTGACAATGAAGACCGAGTGGAAATTTCATGAATAATTAATGGGGCTCGATGAAAGTGTCTCACCGAGCAGCGCGCGCGCAGTTTCTCCTCTCAAACCTTTGTTTTCCTTTTTTTCTCCTTTTCGAAAAACCAATATTGGATTATTGTAATTTGCCTCACTTCCTCTACCCTTTTCCTTCCACGAATTTCGTCTCAGACATTTTAATGTTTAAAAGTATTTAAGTATATACTGGTAATATTTTTAGCTTTGCGAGAAAATGAAGTTACTACTGGAATAATCTAAAAGAAAATAATTGCAAATAATTAAATCGCAATTAAGTTATTAGTTGGAATCCTACGGTAATAATAGCAAACGAAAGTGACCATGACTGTAATTACACATAATAATATACTTTACCCGTAAGAGTAAACTGACTAATAAATTACTTAATATATATTATGGAAAATTTTTCCTATTTTTTAAAACAATCCAGAAACGCGATGAATACCGGTTTTGTGCTTTGTTGGCTCAATCACGGTGTAATGCTACGAATATATGCCATAGATTGAAATTAATGTAAATTATTATAATTTAACTTGGATTATGTTCAACTGACCCAAATAACTCTTGCGATCTGCGACGTAAGTTGCTTAATGAACCGGAAGGATTGGCGTACTTAACAGTGTTGAAGCTCAGAAGATGGATTAAAATGCAAATCTGAATGTCTTACTTTAAAGCCGCTCGAGGGAACTACAATTTGCATATGCAATTGGCCATATACGCATAGACCTTTGGTATTTAAATAAATTATAAAGCTTTACAATTAATCATCAAGACGCACATAGTTTTTCATTTTCGTAAAATGACTATTTTAAAATCCAGATTTAACTCGATAATCAATGTGCAATTTATTTTTCCGCTAGCATATATTCTCGAAATTTCGTACCTTCATGCCGAAGCATCTTATATCCGCAGCGTGCGTGAGAGGGAGAGGATGCCGATAGTAAATCAATCCGCGGCGCGCAGCGTTGGCAAACGAATTGAATTATGCCACGGACGAGGCTCTCTCTCTCTCGGTGGGCTTAACAGGTGTTGGCGCGACTTTATAACGCTGAGAGCGGACGAGGCGGCCGCAGTAGTGTAAGTCCCGGTAGTAAGACGCGGATTTTACACCGGCGACCCCTGAACTCTCAGCCGGGACACCTCATCGCCGGAGGCCCGCCGCATTCTACCCGAGTTTATTGTACTCTGCGCAAAAAGCCCCTTTTCCATTCCGAAGGATTTTCGCCAGTGCGCGGTTATTTATTGCAACGCGAGTACTTGTTAGAGCCGCGCGCGTCACTTTTCCACATATATAATTGAATACCAGAATACGATTTATCGCTAAACATTCATAACTGTAGGAACTTTCGAGGAGTTAATAAATTATCATTATTATATAAGGGACACGTATATAATGATAGATTAATAGTGGCATTCCTCAGGTCAGCCTCTGCCCGCGTTATCTGACTTTTATCTCGATCCCATAATACGTCCCGGCGCGATAAAAGGAAAAACGTGTTATTACGATTGCTCGGGTAGAGGCAAAAAGAGAGCAAGAAACGAAATGAGATAATAAGGAGTAGTAGTCGTTGAAAAAAGAAATGAGGTCAAAGGAGAGTATCTTCTTCTGGCCTCTGGATAGGGGGGCAGGGGCGAGGCAGTAAAAAGCGAGTAAAAAGCGCATAATGTCCGGCTTTAATAAAGTGATCGATAATGCTCGTCGCGCCAATACGCCAAAACATAATCCGAGTTCGGTGGTCCTTGCTCTCCGCGACTCGCGTCCGTCTCTCTCTCTCTCTCGGCACTTCGGGGCTTTCTCAGGGAGAGAGAGAGAGAGACGTGCGAGCGCGTGCTCGTGTGGGCACATATACGCGAGCGAGCGGCGCGACTTGGGTGGTCCGTCGAGCCGCGGACCGCACGCAGCGGCCGGCCCCCACCAGAAAAAGCACCGCTCTCCGCACTACTCCCACCACATCGGCCGGCAGACATCGCCGAGCACGCGCGCTTGCACCAGCCTCGCACTCGCGCACGCGCCCTCTACGCGGGCACACGCATATGTACACCGCGCTCACTCGGAACATATCTCTCGATCTCGCTCGCGCGCGTGTGTGTGTGTATTTGCGCTGCAGGATCGAGTTGACGCTCCAAAGCCGTTAATGATGGCGGGCTATGTCACGCTCTATTATTGCCATATATAAGCGGGCCCGAGGGCCCAGACGCGACGAATTAGCCTCGCTCTTGTTTCTCCCCGCGCCTCCTTTCCGCCTCGGCGCGCCTCGCTAAGCTCCGTAATCCTCTCCGATTCGGCCTTTTTCATTGTGATTCCTTGTGAGATGTTCAGTGAATATTTGCGCCAGTGATATTGTGACACGAGCATTATCCCCTCTGGGAGGCTTTTCAGAGGAGAGGGAGAGTGCATTATGTCGATCCGCCTTTTTTCCGCCTCGCTGGATAGATTTTCGCGTCTTCGGTACGCAGGGCTCGCGTGACTCATTAAGATAAATCATATAAATAAAAGGCAACCACAAACTATGAGAGAGGGTAGATTACTCGAGAGAGAGAGGCGCTCGCGAGTCAAGGCCTGAATCGTCATGAAAAGGGAATAGCAAAATAACACGCACGCGCGCCAGATGATCTTGCGGTCGGCAGCTAGCCGGCGATGGGTCAAAGAAAGCCGCTGATTAAATGCTTCTCCTTACGCGCCGCCGCCAAAAGAGAGAACGAGTCATGCGCGCAGATTTTTGCCACGAGGCCGTAACTTACTAGCACTCGCGTGATGAACACCTTCGCGCTCGCTCGGTACAGGCATGCGCCGCGACGTTTTGTGCGAAGCGCGCGAGAAATCAGCCGCGCGAGTAATAAATCCAATTGAATGCGCGATTTCTATCGTTTAACGCGCGAGCGCTGGCAAATTTACCAGACAATGCGCTTTTTTCAGCTTAATTTATTGCTTAATCGTGCGCCCGAGCGAGTGCTATAACAACGCTCCGAACCTCGCCGCGCGGAAAATTACGACCGCGTTCAGCCCGAAGGATATATTGATAAGTTCCGAAGGCGAGATATCCTATTATACCTATATACATAGCATGCACTTTCCGAAGATTTATTCAACGCTTTGTAATTGAAATGCTCGTCGCTTGCCTCATCACCTACTCTCCTGCGTGCATTGTCTTATAGCTGCTTTTTCTACTTTTTTCTTTCGGGTAATAAGTCCTCCGTTCCTACTAATTCAATAATTTTACGCGAACCTGCAATCACCATTAAAAGGTAGTAGCGACGCAACTTCTCATAAGCCCATTTATTGAACTAGAGCTTGACCCACCAATTACAACTTTATTGCCGTTTCTTCCGTCTTCTGTCTATGCTTCTCAGCCCTCCCGACAGCCAATTATATCTCTCTAATTTCACTTTTACCCGGTCGTTGACCCTATATACGCGCATCAACTAAAATTCAGATTTTTCAATTCAACAAAGAGAATTGTATCATGCAGTGTTTCTTGGCATTAATCAACTCTGATCCATGTGATTATATCGTCATTACCAAATATCGTGTAGGAAAAGGGGGCTTAACGATGGAATAATCATGCAACGTGTCGAGCAGGTAATTTAATCGATTGGCAGGAAAAAAGAAAGGCATATATAATTAAAAAGGTCCGCGCGACTGGTTCGCGGGAAATTTGTCGGGTAGCATAGGAAAACATTTCAATCGAGGCAGAATTGCGAGAGAAAAGCCGTCGCGGAAGCGGCGACAAATCGAGAAAGTGCCGATGACTCGGCCCGTCTAATCAGCGAGCACGAGTTTGCGCGCTAAAGAGGAGAGGAAAAATCTTGGCTCGACGGAGAAAGCGCGCAGGCAAGTCGTCGCGATTAGCCCGAAAGAAGTCGCGCATAGCTAGCTATGGGGAGGGAGACGGCGGCGGTTTGCCGAGTTAGAAAACAGTGGGAGCGATTGATAGATCACGTCATTAAGGAGCGATATTACGTGCGCGACCACCCGGGCGCTGCTCGCTCCTTCTCTCTCTTTCTCCTTCTCTTCGCATCCCGGCCTCTCTGCAGAAAGCGCGAGCTGCCGGGAGCACGTGCTTGCTACTGCTCCATGCGGGAAGCTGGAAAGCCGATTCCCGGACTCTTATATACTTGTCTCTCTCGGCTGCTAATTGAGACGAAAGCCAGCGGCAGCTACGCCGAAGCCATTCGAAATATGAGAGATCGTTCCGCGTACGCATATGTATACAGGCGAGGGGCGGGGAGCGCCTTTAAAATAGACTTTATCGAAGTCACAAAGCTCCCAGTGTGCCTGTAAACACGGCTGCGAAAATATTGTCATTTTCGCGATATACTTTTTCCCCCGCGGCGCTTTATTAAGGAAAAACATGATTGCACGGTAATACACGAAAAACGAAAGGTCGAGTCGGTAATGAGTCCGACGTATATGAATTCCGATTGAACGGGAGATATATAGGTACAGCTGAAATACAGGTTTGCGGCTGTAAACGCGCGAAATTAAGCGAAATTAAAGCGTCAACCGCAAATGTGCGAAATTATACTAGCATATTATGTAGAGAATTATTTAGCGGGAATGCGAAAAAATAGAATTATAAACAAAGACGAGGGGCGATTTTTGTCACGCGGACAAAGAGAAGCGCGCGCGGAGCTCTGTCACTGCGGCACGAATAGCTGCGAGTATACACGCGATGCGGCGGGAGGGAAGAGAGGGGAACTTTTTCCAGCGGCTGCTCTCGCTCGCGTATTTTTACCGCGAAGAGTTGCACCGAGCCGAGGCGGCGGGCTTTTTTCGTCAGTTTACTGGAAAAGCGATCGGCGCGCCTTCAGGGCGATCCCTCGCTAATCGGCGCGCTCTCTCTCTCTCTCTCTCTCTCCGTTACTGCCAACGGTTACTTTGCTTAAGTACCGGGGTATCGAGAAAATTGTGGGTCTGTTTGCACTGTCAGCCGTGCGCACTGCACCGCGCACGTAGACTGGTTTCTTTCGTTCTCTCTCTCTTTCTCTCTCGAGTTAGCGGACAGCCTATACTTGGGTGCAGCCCGGACGAAATCGCTCTATCAAGGACTCGGAGATCGTAGAGAGGGAGGGAGAGAGAGAGAGCGAGCTGCAACCTGTCCGAATGCAAGATCGATAGTTCTAGCGCCCGAGAGATTTCTTCTTCTCTGCTGGCTGCCGCTACTGCACAGCTACCGTCCTCTTTTTCCTTCATTTGCGTATAGGACGCGCCGAGCAGATCGGCCGCGCTGATTATTTCACGTGTTACCGCTTGTTCGCGGAGACGCTTCTGTGCAAGATAATCGTGGGAATAGCTCTTTTCGACTGCGGCCTAAAAGCCGATATCGAGCCATGTCTTCATTTCTTTTCCCCGGCATATACACCTATCGTTCAAACGCTGGCTTCCGTCGCTAGAGAAAGCCTTGATACCATTTGTTCGCCGTCGGCCGATTCAATTAAACGCTTGACAAAAAGTAATTAGAGCACGTTAGTCATTTTCTTCGATTCGCCTCTCCCGCCGCGAGTCTCTCGCGGCGCGCTGGAAAAAAAGCGGAGCCCAAATAAGAATAAGGCCGCGCGCGACCGGCGAATCCAAACGTCGTAATTAACGCACCAGTTGCCTTTATCCGAAGTGAGAGGAGGCAAGATAAGGAGAGACAGCCGCTTGATGGAGTCGTAAAAATTCCTGCGCACACAGACTCGCGGGAATAAAGATGCAACTTTAGTAGCCGTTCGCTCGCGTTTATGGTGCATCTAAGCATGCGATTACTCCAGCGAGAAGCCGTCGAAAATGGGAGCTGTGCAACTGTGCTCCAGATAATGCCTTACCTTAACCTGTACAACCTGTACAGGAGCCGCTTACTCACGCGTCTATGTGCTTAAAATGAATAATTGAAAAAATCGACTAATTTCTTCTTATTATTATTTAGAGAGCAAATTTAATAGGGGCAGTCGTTTATTTAAAAATCCTTTGGAGCCTATGCAACAATCTTCCGCCGTTAGATTTTTGATTGCGCTTAGTGGAGGATCAAACGATATCGATCATATAAATGGCCTTTTGATTGCTTCTCGCGATCACGAATGTCCTCGTGATAGCCTGTGGCTGAATAACCCGCTCGAACATGAGAATAGTCCAGCGCAAAGTAATGATCTATTGCAATACGGATTAGACAAAAAGCTAATGGACGATCTCAAAACACGTGTATACATAAATCTACACTCCGTTTTTCGTATCTGTATATAAAACAGTTTTTATGGAAAACATTACATTATACAGAAAGTGTAGTAGCTAGTATTTACAAGAGTTGTCTGTAAATTTCTTGCGCTCAGTCACAATAACATATCGAAATAGAAAATGATTTAAACATCGATAATGGCGGCAAGGCATAATTTCGTGGGATGTTTTCGTGCTTGACAGGCGAGAAACTTTAGTCGGGTTTTGCGCTCGAGCGATTTAAAAGTCAAAAGGAAAGATTCCGACAGACAGGTCGTTATTTATCACACACACGTACGCCTAGGTGGGTGTATGTATAGAGTGAGAGAGACAGAGCGACGGGCGGATGTATCGAAGAGAAACAGAGAGAGGGTAAATGAAAAGAGCCCGCGCGATCTCTTGGCTCTCTTTCTCTTTCGCGATCGCGGGCGGCCGTGTCTCGGGAGAAATGATTGTCCGATAAGGGAGTTGCGAGCGGTCGCGCAGGCGGAGTGGGGGCAAAATTAAGCGACGCTCCCTGGCAACACTGAAGGGGCGTGACGTGCGCTTGTGTGTGTATACGTACATACGCTTCACCTGTCTCTCGCCGCGAGCGCGCTAATTGTCCGACGTCAATGACGCTGCATTACGTGTAGCGAAATGACAACGAGGGAGACACACGTATGGCTCGCGAGTAATGCCGGCAAACAGCCTCAAACTGCCTATAAACTGCTATACCTCCGCGGCGGCAAAACGCTCTTGTATAGGTAGCTTTTTTTCTCCGCGCCCGAGAGCTCGGAGTTACTCTCCCGTTGTGAATAACGCCCGATGACATCTGATCTTGTACAACACTTTTATCTCCCCGTCCCATCGAGGCGCGCTCGCTCTCTCCTCCTACACAATTGACAGCTTCGAATGTTTATTAACATGCATCATTTTTGCTTAATCCGTTCAAACGTTCATTGGATACACAAGGATGCCTCACTCCCAAACTATATTAAAATATATCGAGATGCATTAGAACAACAACACATCTTCAGAGAATAAATATTTCCCAACTTTCTTCGCACGTATTGTACAAACATGCACATTGTACCTTATTCAAAACCCGGATGCTTAACCGAACGTACGTTTCTCTGCGTTTTCGCACGAGCGCGTGATGTCTGACATGCACTTTTGGTTTCCGCCGATCAACGCCAGTATTGTGAAAGTTTTTTTTTAACCGCAAAGCGATCGCTGGACCACTTAATGTATTGCAATGTAATGAAAGGTGTAAATACTAATTAGAGAAAATAATTAATTCGTTCTCACTTTTTCGAAACGTTGATAGAAAACGTTTTCATTGCTAACTTAATAAATATAGCTTTGAGTCGTATAGTTAAAATTGAAGAGTGATGATTGACGTTGTATAAGTTTAGTATCTATATAAGTATAGCTCTTTTAAAACAAATAACTTGTAATAAAATTTCCTATTAATTTTTATAAGCATATTAATTAGAAAAGGCTTATTTCGGAAGAACCGAGAGGCAGATGAAGTAACGACGTTATCCGATGTTTAATCTTATGTATATACCTATACATTCATCGAAAATGACAGGAATGAAATTAAAAGCAAGCGATGCGAGTGAGTATATATACAGAGAGCCGCACAGCCGTTGAAGAAAACATAAAGTTAAGGAGAGGGAAAAATGGCAATAATATCCCGTGTGAAAGTCTCGCGCGCGAGTGAGGGTTCAGCGCACGTTTCTGCGATTTGAGCCCCGGCTCGTCTGTGGCGGGCCGTAGGTGTACGCCCGCAATAAAGTAATAGCGCGCCTATAAATAGCGTCGGTAGGAGCTCTCTTACGCGAGAGAGAGAGAGAGAGAGAGAGAGGGAGCCGCATCCCGCGCACAGGCGTGTAGGAGTGCCGCGGAGAGCAGCTTGACCGCGAAAGTCAAGAGCGTAATCGCAGACTGTGCGACGTGTATCCCTTTATGCGCAGCCTCTCTCTTCCTCCGCCTTCGTCCCGAGATGATAGCGCGTCTACGACAACGTCTACGGCTGACGCGAACGTCTGACACTTTCCCCCGCGCATGAGCCGTGCCTTTCTACTTGTTAGCGCTCCTGACAAACGACAGTCTTTCGAAATTCGCGGCTTGACGAGGGTTGCCCCCTGTTAATTATTACTCTATAACGTAGCGACGTATATCTCTAGACAATCACTTTTTTACAACAATACACTTTGATTCGATAGTTATCTGTAATAACTTTTGTCCTGGAAAGCTTTTGCCGTTACGAGTTGTTATTGCAAGCATAATATACGAGCTAACTTTTGTATTTGTGTCGAGAAAACTATATATATTGTCGTACAAAGAGTTTTTATATCACAGCCGCTGGACGAATTTAGTCAAGTGAGCATTTTATGGGACTACCATTTGCAACTAATTCTTAAAATATAATTTTCATGCGGTGCTTGTTATTTATAAAACTAAAAAAAAAGAGACATAATTGAACACGCGCAATGTATTGTAATTTATAAGTGAAATATTAATTCAAAATAATGATTTAAAAATATGATAATCGTGTTTTATACACGCAACAAGATGGGGAAAGTAAATTTTCTGCGGGTATTCATTACAGGCGAAGAAATATATCTATGACGCATTTTATCGTATATTGGAGTTTGAAAAAAGTTGGGACAGCGTACATAATATAGATTGCGATGGATTGTCAGGCGCAGGGAAAAGAAGAGAAATAAACTGAGCAGGTAATTTTAATGAGGCAATAAGTAAGATTTAATGATATTTTCATATGCATATATAAGCTTATATGCATCTTTTAATGAGTGAAAAGCACTGGCAGAGTTGCAAGGTAAATATTATATCAGCGAGTCAGCGAGAGCGGGTCTCGAGCGCGCGCTAATCTCGTCGATCGGCTAACGTCTCAATCCACCGCCAGCACGCGCATTTTAATTATTTGAGAAAAAATGTCGCGGAACACATGTTGCCTGGGGAATATGCAAATAAGCTCGCTCGCTCGTTCCCTCCATGTCCTTCGATCGCTGCGCGCTCGCGCGCCCATAGCCGATCGAGAGTGAAACCCGTCGCTCAGCGAGTCGTTCGTTATATGGAGCGGGCGCGCGTTTGTTCGTATTATGCCAATAAAAGAGCGGCCAGATGGAGAATTCGATGATCAGCTATAATAGTAATAGTATATTCCAGTTTGGGCCACCCTCGAAGCGCATCGTCCAATACCACATGACAATTACATTTTACAAACATTTTTAATTATTATATAACCGCAAGGTGAAAGGACAGAGTAAAAAAGGTTTATACGACAATGAAAAATATAAAAATGAATGTTTGAATGTTATTTCGGGGAGATAAAATCTGACTTTGCCGAGCACATTATCCGAAATAAGATTTTATTTGCGCGGAAGGCAGCAAAGAGAATTCGAGCGGCGGTGATGCCCGCGGGCTGACCCTTGCAGGCGGTCGGGCCCACCGCGTGGCGGCGGCGGCTGCGGCGGCGGAGCTGGGGGCTCATTAAAGCTAATAATGTGGATTTACTAATCTCACTCGGCACACACGATGAACGGAGCCGGAATTCTTCTAGCTTATATAGCCTCGATTCCCCTTTCGATTTTTTCCTATTTCTCTTCCTCTCTCTCTTTCTTATTCGCTAGCGCCGCACTGTCAAACTCGGCTATAATGCGTCGATCCGGTGGGCGCGATGACTCACGTAAACCTTTTACAATGCAGCGCTCCGTTATATCAAATCGGCCAGATCAAAGTTATACCTTTTGCACTCGATTAATGAACTTCTCATCCATACGATTATTTGCATACCTATATAGACGAGCTGTGATTGACTTATTCGTTTTTATACATTTCTTGTGGATAACTATACTACTTGAATTTATTCATTTATTTAAAAATGGATATATATATAATTACAATATTTATAATTGTCGTATAGACTAAATAAAGCTGGAAGAATATAATTTTTATTTTAATAATATAAAAGTGTTTTTTTTAATTTAATAGTACATTATATAACAAGGGACAAAAATCGCCTATTATCCCCGCGGGTGGGTTTACTGGCGGCAATAATCACACAAGGGAATAATCGATTTTAGTCCGGTGTTGTATATAGAACTTTATTCACGACTCCATTGTGGCCACTTTTTTTGACTTTGAAAAGTGGGACGACACTGAAAACTGTATTTAAGTTTCAAAATGTATATCCAAAAATTGGTACGAGTTAAAAAATCTAAAAATTTACATGGAATAATGGCTATTATTCCCGCAAAAGCGGGAAGGGATTATCGGGAATCAAACGCTACTTTTGTCCCGCTTTTAAGGTAAAATAGTGGCCATTATAGTGGTTCCGTGAATAAAATACATTTTATATCGTATAATTTTGTAATCCTAATCTCCCATTTGAAATTTTATCGTGCAATCTATCTTAATTTAAGACACTTTCAGTTTTGTCATGAATTATTCTAGTCTCGTAGAGAATAAAATCATTGGAATGAGTATCAATCACAAATCTCCCCATAGCATGTCGAATCTATGTTAGGTATCAGAATGTTGGCGTTAAATTTAGTCGGGAAAGTCCCCCAGTATAATGCATCCCATCAACCCTTCGTCATGAACCCTCGCCAGGCGTCAGCAATTGAATTCCAGGCATTCCCATCATGTCAGACTCGAGTCAAGGGGTGCGTAGAAATACTTTTCTTTCATCGGTAAGACACAGCCGCATAGTAAAGAAAAAGATTATTTTAACAAACATTAGTTTACGTCATTCTTTGTCAATTGCTTTTAACTTTTAGATAGTCGAAACTTGTCAAGGAACGTTAAAGAAAAAAAAGTTATGAAAATAAGATTGCATGAGTAAACAGTCGTTACCAAATCTCGGTCGTTTTGTACTGTGTACTCTATGCTGAGCACATCTAGTTATTAATGAACTCGTCAAATATCTGTTAAACGCTCTCGTGCAGACGTTCGCACGATCGCCAAGTTTGCAGGTTTCAAATGCATAGGTACATGTATACAGACACGAATACGTCAGTGCACGAACGGTAATTTGTCCCTCGATTTTTATCCTGCCTCTCTTAATCACACTGTACAGTGCAAACATTCAATTGTGGCATAATTTTCACCGATAAATTTAATTAATCAGAATACCTTCTTCGCTGTATTAACTTTACAATTATAAGTTTGGCCAAAGTTTATTTTACTATGTATTTGCTCTTGTGATTTATAAATAAAAATTATTTTACTTCAGCTCTTCTCAGTAATATAAAAATACTTGACGTACTCAAAAGAATAAGAAAAAAATCATTTCTGTTCACTTAGTGTTGTTTGTTAATAATCTATCGACGGTAAACTTATTTAAATGTCCTGGCTTGGCTCATAATTACAAAAATCTCGTTGCATATTTCCTCACGTGTATTGAAACCTTATATCTGATCTGATAATTATTAAATAAAAAATAGCCTTGTAAAGAGGGTGTGCCGCTGATAAATTATGCGCCGTTAATAATATTGAGTAAATACATGCCGCGTGAATATAAATTGGAGAAAAATCATGTTTACAAACTAAGCTCTTATTAAGTAGGTAGGAGTATTAAGATAACGGCAACGTTAAAATCCTATTAAGCGTGTCCGTGCGTAAACGTTCATTGTTCCAAAGTATATGTAAATTTGCGCTTAAAGACAGGTTCTTTTTTTCAGTCATAACTTGCAGAGCGCAGGAGTGTAAAAAAGGAGAGCGGGGCGCGCAAGCGGTCCCTCGTGCTGCTCCATATATGCGTCGTCTCTCGCGGTCTCTCCTTATAGCCCGTCTGATGAGCAGTCAGTCATTCGGGGATAATTTATAGTTGTGCGGAAGGAAGATCGGGGGCGCGTTTTCGGGGGCCCCGCGTGGCGTGGGTGGCCCGGCGCATCTTCCAAGGCACGCACGAACTGCAGCGAACTGCAACGAACTGCAACGACTCGCCACCTGACTACCGGCCGTGCAACGGCGGCGCGGCTTCTTCACCGCGGGCTCGCGGGCCGGAAACCGGCGACTTGTTGCTCTGTATTCTTTGAGAATGGAGAGGCAAAGAAAAGTTTTCTCATCTGCGCTCGCTAAACGCTCTCCGGAGCGATATAATCTCCGGCACACTTGATGCGCGCTGCACGCACGCCCATGCAACTGTCGCTTCCATAAAAGTCCTCTGATGCCGGCAAAACGTTGCGCTTTCGCGGGACCGTTAGAAAAATCCTACACGCGTTTATGCGTGCTCGAGTTTTTGCTGCGCACATTGTCTCGCGCGCGTTTTTCGACGCCCTCGTTGGGAGCGCCACGAGGTTAATCTGCAATTCCACAACGTTTCCTTTTTATCCGCCAGGAAAACATAAAGAATGTCTTTCTTCTCCCAGAGACATATGAACTTTCGTGCGCGTTATGCAAAGGGGACGTCGAATCAAAGTGAGAACTTGAGCAGCTTACTTAGTTTTTAGATCAGAACAATGCGGGGTAATCATTTACCGCTGTAATTCGTTTCCTTATTGCGATAAATTACCCCGGCAAAAAGCGAGGCGCGCGCGCGCGCATCTTTTCATTTTTCCAGCGATTGTTCGTGCAAGAGTCAGAGAGTTATATACGAGTGGCATTACAAATGATGAAAAATGAGGGGGGGAGAGGGCGCATAATCGGGGCAGCGAACGAGAGACAGGACGCTTAAATCAAAGAATCTCTCGATTAGGTGCATGATTGCAATAAAGCAGTCGCGCACGTGCTGGCCGTCTTTCGTCTCGGTGCCTCGTGTCAGAGCTGCGCACGCGCACGCGCGACACTTTATGCTGTCCATTTGTCCTCGAGCGGGCCGTTTGCGCTCTCGAATCGCAACGCGCCTCCGAGTATCATATAAGTGCACGGCCCACGTCCTTTCGAGGGTCCCCCTTTCTTCTGCAAATCATAATACACCCACTACGTCGCCCCCCTCTCACTCGGCCACGCGTGCCTATATAAGATACCGCACTGTACCATAGAATTTGTGGTTCAATGTACGACGACAGGTCTATTTTCGCAACTTTGTCGAAAAAATGATCGATGTCAGTTGGGGAAATTTTCGTGTTTTTGGTATTTGTATTTTGATGCAGGAATAATCGAGCGCGGAAACCGGTATTTTCGTTATTGAATTAAAATTCAATTATTCATTGTTGACATATTTGCTCGATCCCGAAATTAAAACTGTCCTCTCGAGGGGTATAATTAAAATGCAATTTCTTATACGCGACAATTATTTTAAAAACTTGCAGGTATTTATCAACTTTGATATGTAAAAGAAATGAAGGAGCAGGGTTGATCAAATTAATGTTATCACATGATTGATGCAGGGCCCACGTGCGTCAAATCTCCGTAAATTGAAAAATTGACTTTTCTCATATAAGAGTATATCCAAATGGTCAGGCCTTCTTTGTGTCTTCATCCGCTCAGGCTGGTAGGCACGGCCGGTTGACGCAAGCGAGGCATCATGATGATGAACGAGCGGATTCCTTCGGGGGAGATCACCTACACGTCGAGCGACGGACCCTCCTCATTGCGCCCAATCTAGGCTGCTTTCTCGGCGAAAAGTGCGCAATTGACCGACGCGCTGCGGAAATCACTTGGTGTATCCTGTCCTCCGTCTGCCCGTCTGTCTGCGCCTGCTCTCCTGCGACAATTGTGTCTAATCGCTCCGGCCGAGCTTTCTTTCTCGGACTGTCAGCGCGAGTAATGGATGGCTCATTTTCTACTATTTTGTCGCAATTAGCGCTCGCAGGCTTGACTTATCGGCTCTCTCCGAAAATGATCTATCATTCGCAGCTGACGCTGATGAACTTTGTCGTCCTCCGTGTACCAATTACACTGATTCACTCCGTGTGGGAAAAGTACAAGTCAATTATAGGGAAGCTACAATCTTGCGCAGGATGTATAAAGAGTGGTCAGTTAATAATTCGAAAAAAATTTACATACTCAAAATGCCTGCGTAATTTTCGAAATTTTTCGAAGTCGGAGGAAACTGCGCAGCTAACGGTAAGGTCGCGATGCTGCCTCGATTACCGCGGCTCATTTATAAATCTTGTTACCGCACGGCGTCGAATAATACCGAATAACTACCGGTGCAGCAAATTTTCGAGATCTCCTTTCTCGAGGCTCATAATTTAAGCAATTCACTTTTCCAAACAAGAGCAACGTAAAACGCCTTACGTGATAGCATCAATACTGGTAAACGGAAGAAAGGCGAAATGACTTATCGATTAATATCAATTTATGAATTGATAATATTTAACGATTTTTCGGTCGGGGGCATTATTGAATTTCTCCGTGAAATGATAAGTACAAGTGTGGGCATAAGTAGGGGTTATTTCCCGGCATAATGAAAGCCCTTGCAAATGCTATTTGTACCGCTCTCTTACTTGGCGCGAATCGTAATTGGCTCTCTTGTGAACGCTCAACAGAGAAAGAGGAGTGAAAACCACGAGCGCGACGGCTTAGCGCCTCAAAAGCAATGTGCATATTCAATAATCAGCTACCGTGCGCGCGCACTTCTTATTGGCTCAAGCAGCGATAACCGGCCGAGTGACGCCCAAACTCTGCGCAATCACAGGTTCGATTTTTCGATCGACACGCCATCGCTAAAAATTCCGACGGTAAAGAGCCTCCTTTTATAATGTATGATTTCCCGCGGCGCTCCTTCGGACTTTCTCTCGTATTACACGTACACGATGTGCTTACAACTGAGATAATGCTTATTAGCCCGAGTTGTTATTCGCCACTCTTTTCCTCTTTCTTTTTATTCGATCGCATTTTATCAATCTTGAAATTAAACTGATTACTGCAACACGTCGACCACGTACTTATTAGTTTTTTTATGGCTTTCAATAATTGCGATCATAAAATTAAGGAATGTTTAATACGAAACTTCCGTAGTAATATGTGACACATTATTTATCTTTTAATGAATCCGCAAGACAAACATACTTAAAATGAATACATTTTTAAGTAATTGTATCTTCGAATCTTATTTATGCTATAACTTTGTGTTTTAATAAAGTATATATCGACTTTGGAAATTTTCAGCAGCTCTACCTAAAAATTCATCTGGGATCTCTTTCTGTCTTAATTTTCTTGTCTTCTATATTTGCAAAAGCGTCGACTCAGCAAGAAGAACAACTAGCTCGCGATGCACTCGCCGTGGCATCGCAATCTTATAGCTCCGTGGTTGAGCGCAAGACTATACAAACCACGGGTCCGTGGATTCGCGTCCCGCCAGTTTATTACATGATTCCCACGTACGTAACATCAGCAATCAGTTCAAAATGTTCATACTAGTTAACTACTAGTTAAAGAGTAAGGTATACCAAGTTTATATTGGAATGGCAACATTGATACCCAATGAATAATCACAATAGGCACTATAGTGACAGTAAAGTGTTCACAGAACTTTAAAATAATCCTGTTCCTTTACCTTTTGATTGTATTAATTTCCATTTTTCTTAATTTGTTGTGGAATATGTATTGAATAATCAAATAAGTACGTGAACATATTTTAAACTATTCCGTCCGTTTTATATCAGTTGCACAGCTAATTTTCAACCGGGTACTTATGCAACCTCACACTAATATTTTAATTCATTCAAAAGAATCTTGTTGCGAAAGATTTTTTAGTGTCAATCTGAATTCGTTGTGGTGGCTTTAATGGTGACTGCAAGAGTGAGAAGTGAAAAGATGCAATTATTATCACTTTTTAAATGTAGTAATAGTAATAGTAATGTATTTAGTAGCCGAATTCGCTAAATCTGAAAATGACAAAAATCTTTCGTTCCCTACGAGCGTTCGAATTTTCAAGTACCTAATTTTTATGAGCTCTTCCAGTACAGGCAATGAGTATGAAAGCTAACTAAGACTCGCACATCCGATAGGGTCAAAGTTTGGCGGTGATACAAAGGTATTTCATCATCAGCAATGGTTTTTACCGTTAAAGCTAACGATGAATACCTATTTCCTGTGTGTCATTTGCTTGTGCTTTTGAGAATTTCTCATAGTGTGCAGTGCTGCGACTACCACAAGGCGTCTGTTGCGAACATAGCAAGGGGCCTTTACAAAGATAATAGTATAAGCAGTTGTTTGCAAAACTTAAAACAGACTTTTCTCCGTGTGTTTAGCGGGCATAAAATAATATAAATAATAATAAATAGCGGGAAAAAGAATTTCGCGTCCTGCAGACGGTAAAAAAATAGTATATGTACCACGGGTGCAAATAAGATTTCGGCACGAATGTGAATTAGGCGCCCGAGCAAAGCCAGGACATATGCTATTGTTGATTACTTTTCTAAAAATTGATATTTTCAAATTTATAACAAGTAATTTAAAATGTCAATGCTAAGTACGACAAATCAAAAGAAGGTTATTTTGTACGAAAGTTAATAAAGAATGGCAGTGGATTGTTTCTTTAGCCTATTAAGAACGGTACTGCCTCATGAAACGTTATTTTTATTAACTCTGAAAAACGCGAATAAAATACATTCATCACTTCAGTGACGATATAACTTACGTATGCAAATGAAAAATGAAAATAATCTAAATGAAGATTAAGAGTATAAATGAAATTTAAAAACAACGTAAATAAAAATAATTTCAAATACATTAAGTTCAATATACATAATAACAAATACTAAATATGAATATAATTAAAATTTATATGATAGCATATAAAAATTCACTACGATAAGAGAAAACACATTAATGTACAAGTATATTGCGGATGTCTTAAAATTTAAATAATAAATTATAGTCTAACTGAAAGCTAGGTACGTTTTAGAATTTAGAAAAACGCATATCCTACATAATCACGGTTATATGTTTATTTGTTTCTAATCTATTACCTTAGAATCGCTATGTAGTCGAAAATGTTGATAAAACTGAAGTGGAGGAAATTGAACTGGCTTGATGATGCGAGAATGAGTAAAAAAATGTTCAAGTGAATCGATTTTGTAAAGATTAAATTCTTTTCATTTTGTATTATTTGCGACGTATCGTTAGCTGGTCTGTTGAACTCTTGAAGCTGATAATTGGAATTTTTTTTTAAATTAGTATATTATGAATTATATATAATTTAGGACCAGAACAGGCAATTACCTTAAAAAGTGTAGTTAGTAATATATTAATTTAGTCAAAAAATCGTTACCCGCGTAAAAAAAGTTGAGATCACATAAAGATCGCTTTGAGATATGTCTCGATTATGGCACTATTTAATACTTTTTAAGATGAAATGTCTCAACAAATAATTA